>LR750344.1:509032-545027 GCA_902729485.2 Mus minutoides | reverse complement strand
GCCCTACAGTAGCTTTGCAATTTTATGAGGTCCCATTTGTTAATTTTTGATCTTACAGCATAGGGCATTGCTGTTCTGTTTAGGAATTTTACCCCTGTGCCCATATCTTTGAGGGTTTCCCCCACTTTATCCTCTATAAATTTCAGTGTCTCTGGTTTTATGTGGAGTTCTTTGATCCACTTAGACTTGAGCTTTGTACAAGGAGATAAGAATGGATGAATTTGCATTCTTCTACATGTTGACCACCAGTTGTGCCATCACCATTTGTTGAAAATGCTGTCATTTTTCCACTGGAAATTAGTTCCCTTGTCAAAGATAAGGTGACCAAAGGTGTGTGGATTCATTTCTGAGTCTTCAATTCTATTCCATTGATCTATGTGTCTGTCCTGTACCAGTAACATGAAGTTTATTTTTTTTTGTTGTTCGTTTTTTTTTTTTTTTTTAAATCATGATTGCTAAGTAGTACAGCGTGAAGTCAGGTATGGTGATTCCACCAGAGGTTCTCTTATTGTTGAGAAGAGTTTTTGCTATCCTAGGTTTTTTGTTATTCCATATGAATTTGCAAATTGCCCTTTTTATCTTGGTGAAGAATTGAGTTAGAATTTTGATGGGGATTGCATTCAATCTGTAAATTGCTTTTGGCAGGATAGCCATTTTGACTATATTAATCTGGCCAATCCATGAGCATTGGAGATCTTTCCAACTTTTGAGGTCTTCTTCAATTTCTTTCTTCAGAGACTTGAAGTTCTTATCATACAGACCTTCCACTTCCTTAGTTAGAATCACACCAAGGTATTTTATATTATTTGTGACGGTTGTGAAGTGTGTTGTTTCCCTAATTTCTTTCTCAGCCCATTTATCCTTTGTGTAGAGAAAGGCCATTGATTTGTTTGAGTTAATTTTATATCCAGCTACTGCTCTGAAGCTGTTTATCAGGTTTAGGAATTCTCAGGTGGAGTTTTTAGGGTCACTTATATATACTATCATATCATCTGCAAATAGTGATATTTTGACTTCTTCCTTTCCAATTTGTATCCCCTTGATCTCCTTTCATTGTCGAATTGCTCTGGCTAGGACTTCAAGTACTATATTGAATAGGTAGGGAGAAAGTGGGCAGCCTTGTCTGGTCCCTGATTTTAGTGGGATTGCTTCCAGCTTCTCTCCATTTACTTTGATGTTGGCTACTGGTTTGCTGTATATTGCTTTTGTTGCTTCCTTTCATTTTTGAATCTGTTCTTTTGGCTGTCTTCTTTTAGTTTTGATAAAGATTACTTTCTTGTTTTTTTTTTTTTTTTTTTTTTTTTTTTTTTTTTTTTTTTTTTAGGGTGTAGTTTCCATCTTTTTGTTGGTGTTTTCCCACTATTATCCTTTGAAGGGCTGGTTCGTGGAAAGATATTGTGTGAATTTGGTTTTGTCCTGGAATACTTTGGTTTCTACATCTATGGTAATTGAGAGTTTTGCTGGGTATAGTAGCCTGGGCTGGCATTTGTGTTCTCTTATTGTCTGTATAACATCTGTCCAGGATCTTCTGGCTTTCATAGTCTCTGGTGAAAAGTCTGGAGTAATTCTAATAGGCCTGCCTTTATATGTTACTTGAGCTTTTTCCCTTACTGCTTTTAATATTCTGTCTTTATTTAGTGCATTTGTTGTTCTGATTATTATGTGTCGGGAGGAATTTCTTATCTGGTCCAGTCTATTTGGAGTTCTGTAGTCTTCTTGTATGTTCATGGGCAACTCTTTCTTTAGGTATGGGAATTTTTCTTCTATAATTTTGTTGAATATATTTGCTGGCCCTTTAAGTTGAAAATCTTCATTCTCATCTACTCCTATTATCTGTAAATTTGGTCTTCTCATTCTGTCCTGAATTTCTTGGATGTTTTGAGTTAGGATCTTTTTACATGTTGAATTTTCTTTGATTGTTATGTCCATGTTTCTTATGGAATCTTTGGCACCTGAGATTCTCTCTTCCATCTCTTGTATTCTGTTGCTGATGCTCACATCTATGGTTCCTGATTTCTTTCCTAGGGTTTCTATCTCCAGAGTTGTCTCTCTTTGGAATTTCTTCATTGTTTCTTTTTCCATTTTTAGATCTTGGATTATTTGTTAAATTCCATCACCAGTTTGGTTGTGTTTTCCTAATTCTTTAAGGGATTTTTGTGTTTCTTCTACCTGCTTAGCAGTGTTTGCCTGTAGTTCTTTATGGGCTTCTACCTGTTTAGCAGTGTTCTCCTGTGATTCCTTGAGGGATTTTTGTATTTCCTCTTTAAGGGCTTCTTCTTGTTTAGCTGTATTCTTCTATAATTTCTTGAGGAATTTTTGTACTTCCTCTTTAAGGGCTTCTACCTGTTTAGCAGTGTTCTCCTGTATTTCTTTAAGTGAGTTATCATTGTCCTTCTTAAAATCTTTTACCACCATCATGAGATATGATTTTAAATCTGTGTCTTGCTTTTTGGGCATGTTGGAGTATCCAGAACTTGTTCTGGTGGGCATACTTGGTTCTCATGATGCCCAGTGTTCTTGGTTTCTGTTAGTAAGATTCTTACCTTTGCCTTTCACCATCTGGAAATCTCTGATTTTAATGTTCAAGCTGTCTCTGGTTGGAGCTTCATCCTCCTGTGATTCTGTTAGCCTCTGTCAGCACTCATGGGAGTCCAACTCTCACCTGATTTCCAGTGGTCAGAGCACTCTCTGCAGGCAAGCTCTTCTCTTGCAGGGCAGGTGTCCAGCAGTCTGGAGCTCTGATTCTCTTCCTGAGTTCTAGGGTCAGAACCCTCCAGAAGGCTGACTCTCCTCTGACAAGAAATGTGACCCGGGGTCTGGGTCTCAGTTCTGTCTCCTGGATGAGGTTGAAGGCCTGACGAGACACTGACCAAGAAGCTTTGTTGCTTCTATAGCCCACGTGCTCTCAGGTGATTAGCAGGTCCTAGGTGTGGTCGGGGTCCCATGATTCAGTGGTAATCTGGAGGACCCGCAATGTAGAGAGCACTCTGGAGCCCTTTGCAGCCGTCGCTGGACTCAAAAGGAAGATGTTAGGGGTGGCCCTGGCTGGAAGAGATCCCATCCCCTGGTCAGGCGGGGTTCCTTTGTCCCTGTTCCTGCTGGAACAAGACCCTCCTTGTTTCTTGAAGCTGATGCTGCGTTCCACTCACCCATGATCCTGAGGTCCTGTGGTATGGTGGTATGGAGAACACTCCGGAGGCCTTAGCAGTCTCTACTGGGCTCAGAAGGAAGATCAGGACACAGATTATTTTCTTTATAAATAATTAAGAAAATTAAAAATGTTTTATCAAAGGCTGCTAGATTATTTTCTTAAGTAATTGTATAATTTTTACATCATATCCCACAATGTGTGAGAGCTCTCATCAGTCTGCATTCTTGCAGAAACTTGGCGTCACTGACATTTTATTTAAAAATTGTATCATTTATGATTGTTGTAGTGAGGCTTTATGTTTTGAAGCAGTTGTTGCTTTAACTTGAAGGTTAACATATTGTATTCTCAGGATTTTCTTGCATCATGTACTAACTGTTGGTCAGGCTAAAACCATTAGTGAGTTATAATTTGATGTTATAAACTCAATAATCTGTAATGTCTTCAGATTTCAAGGTTTGTGATGTATCTCTAGTCCCGGTTAGGCCTTCATTTCCAGTAACTGCATTTCCAGTCTCACATCTTCAGTGTAATCTGGGGAAGAGCTTGAGACACATCCTCAGCCCAGATGCTTCTGAATAACTGACTCCAGATGCCATCAGATAATAAATGTTTGCCATTTAAAATACTGAGTATATTTAGGTAATTTCTAACACAGCAATAAATAGCTAAAACAGATGTTTTTTTATAGTGGGGAATGGGTGGGATGTTCTCAAAACTCCCTAAAAATCTGAGAAAAGCTTTAGAGCTGTCTAGTAAGCAGGTAAGAGGATATCTTATGGGTTATTCTGGAAGCTTCCTCCAAAAGTCTACAGGCTTCTCCTCTAAATTCTTGTTTTGTTTTGTTTTGCTTTGTATATCTTAGGGAAACTATTAATTTCTATTTTATCTTAGTTTCTTTTTAAAAAGTGGATTCTTATACTAGCCAAATCAAACTTATGTAGAAAGAAACGTTTGTTTTGGAATTTAAAAAGACATTATATAATTACGAAAAGTAATGAAGTCATAAATCACTAAATGCCTCTATCTAGTTCCTTAACTGTCTTCTGGTTCTAGTGATTACTGTAACAGTGGGAAGTCCTTGTATCAATTTTTTTTTTTTTTGCATTTTAATCCCAGTTTTTAAGTAAAAAATTGGGGTGGAAATGATGATCTGATTCCAAAGGACATTCTCAAAGTGATCTCTCATGCATAGTTCATGCACCCAAGTTCTCATGGAGAGGGGGAGATTTACCACTTAAGATGTTTAATATCATTGGTTCATATTTTATATGTGCATTCTTGAAGCTTCAGATTTAATTTCTTTGGCAATGTAAGCTGCTTTCTGCACAAGAAACCAAGGGAGAGCCTTATTCCTCCCTGATTTGGGGATCTTGTGCTATATTAATATATCATACCTGCCTCCCATCAATTCCATAGTGTTACATAAATTGTTGGGTTCTCCTTTTTGGCTTTTTCCAGGCCAAGGTGTGAAGAGGCTCAGGAGAGAGAGAGAGAGAGAGAGAGAGAGAGAGAGAGAGAGAGAGAGAGAGAGAGAGAAACAGTACGTTTATAATGTCTTTTCCTCTCAGGATCCATGTCTGACTAAATCCTTGGCAGAGTTTAGACACACTTGTTCCCATGATTTAGTCTTATTTCTTTCTCTTCTGGGGGCCATGGTGCAAATGTTTAAACTTATATTGAATCATTAATATTCAGAATTGACAGGGAGAGGAAAATGTACTTTCTAGCAGCCACCAACTACTCTTTGTGTCCCACAATGACTTCCAACTGTGTCAGATTGTCTGGAGTCTCTTAGTCAGATGCCTGATGTCAAGGATTGTTCAGAATCAAATTCTGAAGGGCTAAAACTATCAGCATTTGTTTTTTAATTCAGTTGGAAAGACATTGTTAAGGATTCATTTTGATGAATACATGAAACTTTGTGCTTTGAAAGAAACTTGGATTTTTCTGAAAATCTGGCATGTTATGATTCACAGTATTCAATTTTAATATTAGCTCCAGTCCTCTGGCACTCTTAGAGTTAAACATTCAGTGAGAATCTATGTCCCCAGTTGAGTTTTTGTGAGAAGTCAGCTATAGTGTCCTTTCAGTATAATGGCTACACTAGAACTCTTGCCAGCAAAAGGCTCAGTCAGAAATGAGAATTCAAGCACAAATTAAGCCCCTATACATTTGGGTGAGACATTCTACAGGCTAGTTTGACCATTATACAACAAGACAGTTTGTGTTTCCAAGAAGGATATACCACCATGGAGTCAGGCTTATGGGGGGTTTCTTGGATAAAGTTTCTATAAACAAGAAAGTAAGGAGTCAGGATTGTACAATCATCAGACTGAGATATAGACCTGTTAAAATTCCTGCCAGGCCTGTGGGAGCTCTCTCACAAAAATCATACAGGCATGTCCACACTGTGGCTGATGGACCACATGCAGCCATGGTTGGCCAATGAAAGCTATGTGTGCAGCCTAACACAATACCCATAAACTTAGTGAATACATTACATTTTTTGTACTTTTTTTTTTGACCTGGGTTGCGTGATTTGCAATGTGAACTTTGTGCATAGCAACTTTGTTTCCCAATGCCAGAAGGTTGATAATTAAGCAGCAAGAACTATGAACTAACTAGCTAATTAACCAACTAACCAATTAACTAATGTAGTTGGTAGTGAAAATATAAATCCTCTGTAGAACCTTCACGGCTTCAGAACAGTTATTCTAATTGTAAAAATCCTTTGGCATGTATAGAGTTACGAATGATAGTATTTGAGTGGCTACTTTAAGTCAGCTGTGTGGGCTTTTTGTTTATGAGTTACAATAAAGTGATTTTATTTAAATATTGTAAAGAAGGTTGGGCAAGTGTGAGGTTTTGCAGTTTGAGCCATTGCTGGGTAGGAGTGACCTTGCAAAGAGCTTGCTCCTTGCTTTGCTCTGGAGGCTAACCTAAAGAGCTGACTTCCAGATGCTTCCAAGTCAATGATGTTCCTCACCACTGGGCAGGAAGTGCTTCCCTTGAAGAAGGTTGAGCTTCTCACACATCCACTGCATGTGAGAAACAATGACTGTAGGCTGTTTCACATGCCTGCCTTACCACACTGGGGTGACAGGACTCCTTAAATGCATACCAGATAAATAAGTAGATTTAGAGAAATGGAAAAGCCTTCTATTATGCAATGGATTATTAACAATAAGAATACAATTTCCAAAACACAAGAAAATCAAGAAGGAAGACCAGCGCGTGGATACTTCATTCCTCCTTTGAATAGGAAACAAAATACCCATGAAAGGAGTTACAGAGACAAAGTTTAGAGCTAAGATGAAAGGATGGACCATACAGAGACTAACCCACTGGGGGGGGGGCGGGGATCCATCCCATAATCAGTCACTAAACTCAGTCACTATTGCATAGTGTTTACTGAAGGGACCCTGATATAGCTGTCTCGTACAGAAGTGGATGCTCACAGTCATCTATAAGATGGAGCACGGGGCCCACATTGGAGAAGCTAGAGATAGAACCCTAGGAGCTGAAGGGGTCTGCAACCATAGAAGAGGAACAACAATGTGAACTAACCAGAACCCCCAGAACTCGTGTCTCTAACTCTATATGTAGCAGAAGATGGCCTAGTCGGCCATCATTGGGAGGAGAGGCCTCTTGGTACTGCAATTTTTATATGCCCCAATAAAGGGGAACGCCAGGGCCAAGAAGTGGGAGTGGGTGGGCAGGAGAACAGGGCAGTGGGAAGGGGGAGAGAACTTTCGGGTTAGCATTTGAAATGTAAATTAAGAAAATATCTAATAAAAAAACTGAAAAAAATTGAAATAAAAGAATAGTTTTCAAAAAAGTGGTAACAATTATGAATATCCATTTTAGACATTTTAACTTAATGCTGTTTGATGTCATGTTTTTGTCATGTAGCCCAGGCTGGCCCTCAACTTATGATCTTCCTGCTCCAGTCTCCCAAGTGTTGTGTGCCACCATAGCTGGCTAGCTTGAATTTGTTTTACACTCCAATCTTTTATGAAGAACACCGTTTTTCTTTGAGTTGATATCTTCTTCTTAAAGTTTGCTTTCACATGTTATAAATGAGCAATGACTCATGTGCTTGGATTTATAGTTTTGTTAAAACATGGCCTTATACTTTCAGAAATAGTCTGAGTGATGATATTTTTAGAATCTCAGTATTGTTGCCAATATTTTAGTTATTTTTGCAATGCTTTAATTCAGTAGTGTTATAAAATAATTTACTGTTATTTAAATTTATAAGTCAAATGATGTAATTTTTACTTTAAATATCTTTCTTTGCTTTTTCATTCACTATTTTTCCTTTAAAATTATGTGTTATATAGTTCATTGCATTAAAAATATAAATAGTTCAAAGACCAGAATTCTCCTGACTTATTATACAAGAGCAGAGGCATTTACGTTTGTTAAAGAGTGCTCCAGTGCTTCTAAGACACCCATCAGCAGTAGCCATGGGCCATTACTACTACTACTACTACTACTACTACTACTACTACTACTACTACTACAACAGAAGAATAAGTGATGGTTGATTGGGCAAATAAAGACAGGGAGAGAATTCACTGATATTGACTTAGCCATATCTACAACTGCATCTCTAATTATGGCTTTTGTATAGAAGGCATTCCAATAAAACAAATCTCTCTCTCTGTCTCTCTGTCTCTCTCTCTTAAAACATCCCAATAAATCAAATCTTCCTCCCTCACTTTTCTGTGCCTCTCTCTCTGTCCCCTCATAACCTCTCCATGTTGCTAATACTGACCTTGAACTCTCCAGTTTTTGGTCTGATCCCAGCCTTTCTAGTAGTTGGGACTACAGGTTTGTTCCTCAGTGGCTTGCTCATGGTCCTTCCAACAGAGAGTATAGGTTCTAATCATTGCTGTATCTTACCTTGATGAAGTGGGCTGGCCTAATGCCTTGGCTCTATTAACACAGTCTTGACCGGGTTATGCATAGTAGGCTGTTAGATTCCACCTCTGGAGGATTTGTTGTGTTTCTAGTTGGACACCCAAGGCCATGTCTCAAAGCTGGAGTCATTACTAGGCTTGTTTCCCAGTACCATCTGTTGGAAGAAGAAAGGCTGTGAAAAACCTTCAAAAAAGAAATAAGAATTCATAGAGAAGAAAGGCTTCTTTAATCATGTGCGAATGCCACATCTGTCCACTGCTCTGTGTTGTTGGGACACTGGTGCTCCTTCCATTTTGCAACTGATGAGAGCAATTCTCCAAGACATGTGAAGTTGAGTGTGTGCCGTGACCATCACCTTTATTTTAAAGGTTGATTAAGATGCACAATTCTTCCAGTACATTTTTAGATACCTTGGATTTGAGTTGAATGCTTGCAAACCCCTCACTGGACACATCTCACTAAAGCTGGGATGAATTTATCTACTGTATTACTTTTTATCTTTAGGAGAGGAACTTTAGAAGCTGACACACAGAGGTGTAGACTCTTTCATCTAGATAATGTCTCTGATGTTGGAGCTACACTCTTAGGTGGAAACATAACAGATACAACACAACTCATTTTATGCCCATTTTCTGTCCTCAAAGTGATCTAGGGAGTACACTAATTATTGATGTCCAGACATGTGACTGTCACTGTCCCCCTCACTTTGTTGGCATTGTCATTTATATTTCCTCTTTACAGATAGGTGAGCATACCACTAAGAAAAGGTGGTTGGTATCGAATAGCTGTGTCAGTAAAGGGAGAATAATGAATGGATGATTAAAAAAAAAAAAAACAATTCCTGAACCAACATCTTCATTCCTAACTGTTGAATTTATACTTAAATCTACCAAGATTGTTGCTTCGTGGATATGGAGCAGTTTTCAGTTATTGTGATTGCATTGGTCAGAGTCATCACTAGCTATGTGAATTTCTACGCTCCTCTATGGCCAGGAAGATCCCCAGGTGTTTAAGTAAGAGGAGACTTAGGTGACACAATCAGATATAGATCTGCATGCATGTACCTGACAGGTCTAAAGTGGGGGCTTACCCACTAGGGACAGGAAGAGATGGATGACACATGTGGCCCTGCAGTATTGCTACCAAGGATGCGGCTCAAATTTTTTTCACAAAATTATTTAGGAAATTGAATAGCAATTTGAACTAATTCATGGCATGGGGATTTCCAGGAGATTTTTCCCTATGGATATGGATATCTTTCCATAAACCAGTCATTCCCAGAATTGTTCTGTTAAGGATGAAGTGCTGTGGTCAACAGAGAAAAAAGATTTTATTTTTCTCTTGAGGAAATAGATGTAAATCAACTCCCATCACCTAGGCCATCTCTAAGTGGTGCCTTGGCCCAAGCTCTTCACAGGAGCCAGCCTTTCAGATGCTCAGTCCATGCCCCTCAGGGACACACCCTTTGTTTGGGAAAGAAATTTTGCCCTTTGTCTTAATAGTCTTTCTTTGTTCTGCCTTAAGATATATCTGCACATTCCTGTCCTCTTTTTGTGGTAAGGAAGACTTTCTTACTGTGGGTTTCAGCTCTGGGTATTCACATTTGCCGACCTGGGGTAGGTACAGGACAGAGGCCTGGAGGCCACACGTAGCTGAGGAGAGCTGATCTTTTACACCTTAGAGCAACACACAAGGGAGCCACTCTTCGATGGAATTGAAGACTCAAGCTCAAAATCCTTTCCCATAATCTTTTAAACACATGTTCAGCTGAGGGAAAAGTCTGTTTAGGCTGGAATCCTCTGCTAAGTTAATAAAATGTTCATATTTTCCCATGTTACGAGTTCAGACATTTGTAAGGTCCTAAAGTTACAGTGTCTCCAGCCCTAAATGGGACAGGACTAAGGGCAGAGTGAGCAGAGTGGAAGAAAGATTCTTTTATCTCTGTGGTTCTCACAGTGGGTGGAGCTAGCCCATTATAGTGGCAGGGCAGAGTCTCTCCCCAGACTGTCTGCTTAACTCATCACACAGGAGACTACTGAAAGGCTGTGTGCATGTGTATGTGTGTGGAACGATCTTATAGACATTTCAGCAAGAATAGAAATGCCCGTATTTATTTTTTAGACATTTACAAGAATACAAAAATACCTCCATGGATAAAGTGTTCAATTTACGTTTTATAAAAAGCAGTCCTTTAGAAGGTGAAAGCTGTACACTAAATACCATTTTCTTATTTCTCTTCTTTGGTGAACAAAATGGCTTTATTTTGTTATATTTTTAAATTCTGGCACTGGGATATTTTTATTCTACTGGTAGTGCAAGAGCTTGTAGCACTAACTGAAGTTGAGTGCACCCATCTTTCATTCCAAATAGACGGGACCGACACCTTTGAGGTCTCAGGCACACGTCTACCCCTGAATCTACATAAACAGCTTTTGGGGCTACTCTGTCATCAGGCTTACCTACTTATAAGAGAAAGGATGAGGTAATGTCTGTAAAGAGTTTTTAGAAGGCTAAGAACCAAAAATAAAATATTTTTAGAAGAAGTTATTACTTTGCATAGGCAAAAGCTCAATGCGTGACGTAAACGAAAGACGAGCGTGGACCAAGTGGGCCAGCAAGTGGAGTCCTGTGGATGTGTTCCTAGTGGATGACCAGGGAGTCGGAGCAGGCTTCTTTCTTCCCTTCTCTCTGTACCTTTTATCTTGTCAGGGTCTGCATTCCACTTGGTTGCTCCCACCGACTCCTTCCACTCTGAAGAAAACTGTGGAGCAGTCCTCGTTAACCATTTTTACTACTTTTATTTGTTTTGTGTGCATATATTTGTGAGTGTACGTGGTGTGTGTGTATGCGTGTGTGCACATCACAGGTATATGCATGGGTGTTCATGTGTGTGTGCACATGTGAAGTCTAATTTCCCTTTTGGTTCTACGGGCACCATCAGAGTAAGGCCCTCCTCACTTAACCATTTTCTCCTGAAGTACCCTAACTCTAAATACAGTCGCATTGGAGGCCATAGCTTCATTTTCTAAATTTTAAAGAGACAACATTCACGCTGTAACACAATTGTTTAAGAATCAACTGGCTGATTTCTGAAAGGCAAGATTGTATTTAACGTAAAAGTTGATTGCTTATTTTATTTTATTTTATTTTATTTTTTAGAATGTCCAGTCTTTAAACTGATTTCCTGTGCACATATAAGAGTGCCAGAGAATTGACATCTGCATCTAAAATAAATGCAAATTATCACAATCTGATGGACCTCACCTTTCTAAAGGTCAGGTTAGATAATTACATCAATTATGGATAAAAGATGCCCTTTGTCCCATCTTCAGATGGGCTCTTGGTGTTAGGTCTTTCAGAAACGCAGGCGTATCCTATCTTGAGACACATGTGTGCGTATTTACTTTTGGGTGCTAAGGCTGATAATGATGTGAGGTAAAAAAGAATAAAGACACCCAGAAATATTGCTTATGGAGATGCAGCTTAGGGTCTGCAATACTGTTTGACACAGGCAGAATAGAGTCTACAGTGCCAACCTTATGCAATAATTGGAACTCTATTGTGGGAGGGATCCTGTGTTTTCTACCGTATCTCAGGGCACCTTGGACTCGGTCCTCAGCAACGGCTGAACCAAGGGCAGCCGGCGTAAAGAGGCGCTGGGAGGGGAGTAGCCGTGTGCAGAGAGAAAATGGAGGAATGAGAAAGGGTGGCGTTGTTTTACTGTCTTTTTTATATTCATGTCAGGCTATGTTTCACTGGCTCATAAAACCCATTTGCATGAATAGAGTCCGGAGCAGCAGTGAGCTTGCCTATTCGTTACCATTTCAGTGTGAAAACCATTTTCCTCGCAGGTGTTTCAGAGACCCTACAAGGTTACATGACTTAAACATTAACATATTATTCTAATAACACGAAGCTGCTGCCCTTTGGCCCAGAAGCTTTTGACTTTAATAATTTCCAGGTTACTCTTCAGCCAAAATACGTCTCCCTTTTAGTTTTCACACTGGTTCACTTTCTTTAATATAAAGTACTGATAGAGTAAATAAATTATATCCAGATGGAAATGTGCTATCTGATACCTCAGTTGAGCGAAGCACCCTCAAGCACCATAGCGCACATTTCCTGGCCATGTGCAGCCTGTGTCAAGGGTGGGAACCCTGGAACTTGCCAGCGTGGCATTGCTTGCTAAGAGGAGGGCTGAAATGAGAAGCACAGGTCAAGGAACGATCGTCCTGAGCAAAGGTTTTAGGGGTCAGCACTTGTTCTTAATTTTCCACGAAGCAGGGGAAGGGACTGAGGAACGCCTCAAAAGTAGAATTCAGCAAAGATCTGAAAGGCACATGTCAGAGGTGGAATAAATGATTCCCGAGGGAGTCCTCCGCATACCGAAGCCTAGGGCCACAGAAGAGCGGCTCTGATTGCCTGGACCCACAGTGGCTGTCCTCAGGCTCCCAACTATGTCAGCTATGGAGTTGGTGATTTAAAGCACAGTGCCCATTAACCAGCTGCTGAGTACTGGAGTCACCATCTTGCAGGCAGTGATGGACCCCTCAGCTGGGACTGCCCCTAAGGTTTATGTTGTTTCATGGATTGTGGTGTATTCCTTTGTCAAAGTGAGACTCTCAGACTAGACATTTCTGCCCTCCTTCCCTTTCTGTTTCTTCTTTGCACCTTTTCCTCCTCCTTCAGTTCCATCCAGAGCAAGAACAGGAGTTAGGTGGGTGTCGCTAAGGGAGAAAACAATCCTGTGGTGTTCCTTAATGCACCGGGCTTTCTGTGCGCACCTCACCCACATTCACAGCTGCTAAACACATACCTATACATATGTAAGCACCTGCAAACCCCTCCCTCACATGCATCTATACATGAACACACCACACGTGTCCAATGCCCACCAACATGCACACACACACACACACACTCTCACACACAGGCACCTGCATATATCTCAATATATATTTACACACCACACACACACACACACACACACACACACACACACACACACACACACTTCAGCACCTTCACACCATGATTCTTCTTTCTGCTATGGGAACATACTTCTATAGAGAGGGAGAGGAAAGGTTGGAGATTTCTCTCCACAGAACTTTGTGTAGCAGGTTTTATCAGACCGTCTCAGCAACATCCATAATACTACAAAAGCTCACCAGAAAGTGAAATCCATGGACTGCGGTGTTGTGTGTCAGTAGTCACTAGTTACCTGCTTCTGGATAATACACAGGCTGTTTGGAAAGTATGTTACTTTTTCACTCTATCCCATTTTCAAATAACACAAATCTTCTCTTCAACACATATGTTAAAGTACATGGGTCACCAGGAACTCACTGCTCAGCTCTTCAGGAAATATTTACAGGTACTTACACTGTCTGCATCAAGTCTGGGCAGTGGATATGTTGTGAACGTGATGCCGGAGGAGGTTTTAGCATCAAGTGTGTGGTCCTGTGTATTGTGAGTATGCTAGTTTTGCATGTTAGCTTATATGTGTGTGCATGTGTATACATGCACACGTATGCATGTGTGAGAGTGTATATGCATTCATTTGAGTTCTAAAAATTAATTTTCAGTGGGTGTGGTTGATGATGACAATGAGATCTCTATAAGGGGCTTCAAATTAGGTTTTTCAGAGGTGAGAATGCTTGTCCAACTTTTTTATTATAGTTGATTAATAAGCTCAGTAGACAAAGATAACTTTTAAAAAGACACAGCAAAATAAAATTAAGCCAGAGATCTGAGGACCTGGAGAACACAGTGAGTGAAGCAGATGACGGAGATGAGGAGACAGAGGGAGGTCAGAAATGATCTGAGGACAGGAACATCACAGCATTCTTTGCCAGGGGCTGTAATGTAGTAAGACACCAGGCTCACGAGATCAAATAGATAATACATAGTGTCGCTGTGTTGAGAAGCGATTTGTGACACTGAGCTGGAGACTGGATTCCCCTGTGAGCCCTCATACATGGGAACACATGAAGACTATGCTTACTGGAAACAGCCATCTTTGATTACAGGCAGATGGCATAAATACACTAACTTTGATAGCAGTTCAGCAAGCAGGGATGAGGTAGAGACATAGATGGAGCTGGGTGGATGAACCATAGTTCAAGAAGCACAATTTCCAAGAGCAAAAGGAAGGGAACAGATGTAGACAGCAATCTGGGTGCGGGGGGGGGGGGGAGGGACCATATAATTTTTGTCAGCTTCAAAAGTCTTCTGACGTTTATGTTTCAACCCAAGGAAAGATTACAATCGGAACAATGTGTGGCCTGCAATCTCTCACTGCTACAGAACACTTGCCTCATTCATCCAAGTGTTCAGAGGGAATGGATGCTCCTTAATTTCAAGATTAATTATAATGTCCAGGTGGTGGAGTGCAGATATTCCAGTTTCACTTCTATGTTTACACTATCAGTCAGATATCAGCACTGGACTTGATATCCTCTAAGATGGTGTTAGTTAGGAAGGAGAGACGTCCTCAGGCAATGTCCTGCTCCTTGTCATGGGACCCTTACACCTGCCTTCTGGTCCTCTTAGTCTATGCTTGAATCTGGACATGTGTTTCCCCTCAGGCCTTCTGCCAGGGTCTTGCCCCTACACTGACTCTGCTCACAGTCTCAGCGGAGGAGAAGAATTTGTTCACTGGTATTTACTCAGCATTTGGCTGCTCAGCATTTTTCTATTAGTAGTTTTAAAAATAGATGTTACATACTGTTTTGTGTCTTATGTTTTTCTCATAGTTTTTTTTTTTTTGGATTTTTTTTCCTTATTTTTTCTACTTCTTTGAAGAATAAAGTTAGGTTGATTGCATAATATTGAAATCTCTCTCTCTCTCTCTCTCTCTCTCTCTCTCTGTGTGTGTGTGTGTGTGCGTAGTTATCACTTCATTCTTCTTTGTGTAAATTCTCTGCTACACTCCATGGCTTTTGGCTGGTTGAATTTTATTGATATCATGATTTTTATATTGGAAATCAATGAACAGTTACATAAGTAAGGTATTGGCTTTTGTGTCTAAGTGGCAAAATTAATTGTTCTTTCAGTGAGGGTTTTTAGATTTATTTATTCATGTAATTTTATTCACATGCCTGCTCTATTTGCATATGTCCTTGCATGAGAGAAGAGGGCATCAGATCCTATTATAGATGATTTTGAGTTACCATGCTGGGAATTGAGCCCATGACTTCTAGAAGAGTAACCAGTGCTCTTAACTGCTAAACCATTTCTCCAGCCCTCAGTCATTTTTTTAAAAGCTTAGATTGAAACAGACCCCATAGCTTATTGTATGCTTATTGAGACGGATTGCATGACTTTATGCCAGCTATTTTTGGTTTACTGTGTATGTAGTTTCTTATTTTTTATTATGTAGGTTAGGTAGGCTTTGCCTATTTATTGGCTTATTCTTTTTAAAGAGCCATATGTAATATTATTTTTATAGTTCTCAGTGTAAATCCATTTTCTACTTTTAATGCTATCGATTCCTTGGGTTTTATTTCAGTTTATTTTGTTAGTTTTTGTCTAGCTATTTGGATGGTTAATTTTAGTTTATCTGTTTATATTGAGTTAGGTGTAAAATGCTGTAAGATTTTTTTCTCCTGAAAAATGCAGAGGCTGCATCTACTGATTCTAATGTCATGAAATACACAGTTAGGATTACAGGAACATTTCAGGGTTCAGTGGTATGACTTATGAATTAGGATGAGTTCTAATTA
This sequence comes from Mus minutoides, assembly GCA_902729485.2. Taxonomy (NCBI): domain Eukaryota; kingdom Metazoa; phylum Chordata; class Mammalia; order Rodentia; family Muridae; genus Mus; species Mus minutoides. Next base: position 529,226 of record LR750344.1, on the reverse strand, counting down.
GACTTTTTAGCAGGAAAATCCTCAGAAACTAGTTGATGAGAACCTGAGTCCAGACCCTGGACAGAGTAAGGAAGAAGAAAAAATGTTGAATTTTTTAGATTTTTATTAGTCACAGTTACTAGTTGGACAGAAGAGGGAAAGAGAAGGCAAGTCACAACTGCTGATCAATCTTGTGGTTCAGTGGGCATTTATGAGAAAATGTTTATTTTAGAGCATAATGCCAGGTGTCAGCCATGATGGTAGAAGGCATGGTAGAGCATGTCGTGGCAGATAGGAAGCAAAGGGAAACAGTAACAGAGGTTAGAGAGAGGGGTACAGTTTCAAAACACATGTGACTTGCTTCCTGGAAACAGGCATGATTACTCTACATGTCAATTATGAATTAAAAATGGATTCCACCAGGAGGTACATTCTTCAGATTAGAAGTCACGATCTAATTGTTTGTGAAAACACTCTCACAGACACTTAGAGGTGGGCTTTGCTGATCCTTTATGTGTTCCTCCATTTGTCAAGTTGACATTCAGGCTTAATTGTCCTGATTGGAAACAAGACTGACTATTGCACTATTAATTTTTTTTTCTGTAAATGCGATCTCCATTTATGTGATCTCTCTTGGGGATGAAACCAGATCTCATTCTTTCTGATATTTTTGTGAAAAAGACAACCCATTCGAAGCTGAACAGCTCATTGTGAATATGCTAATTAATTGAGAAAAATATATAGGATTTCAGTGGAGGAATCTCAGAGGATGCTCTATCTTAAAACTTATTTATTGGTGTGTGTGTGTGTGTGTGTGTGTGTGTGTGTGTAAATACATGCTATAATACTCATATGGATGTCAGAGGGCATCTTAGTGGAGTTGGTTCTCTTTCTATCTATCATTACATGACTCTTAGAAATGGAATTTGGGATGGCAGTATTGGGCCCCAAGTGCCTTTACTTGCTAAGATTAATATTTTTTGACAGAGGTAGGGTAAAAATGGAAGAAGAAACAGGATTTGGTTTGGATCTGTGTTAGTTAGGGTCATTATTACTGTGACGAAGCACTATGACCCAAAGACAACTTGGGGAGGAAAGGGGTTATTTCATTTATATTTCTACATCATAGCTCATCACCAGAGGAAGTCAGGGCAGGACCTGAAATGGGGCAGGGACCTGGAGGCAGAGCTGATGCAGAGGCCATGGAAGAGTGCTGCTTATTGGCTTGCTCTTCATGGCTTGCTCATCCTGCTTTCCTGTAGAACTCAGGATCACTAATACAGGGGTAGTAACACCAATGGGGTACTGGGCCCCCCTGCATCAATTATCAACCAAAAAAAATGTGCAACAAGCTTGTCCACAGGACGATTGGGTGGGGACATTTTCCCAATTGAAGTTCCCTTTTCAACTTATATCAAGTTGTAAAACAAAACAAAGAATATACATAGCCAGCCCAGGATCCCTCCTCCTTCTGTGTTTGATAAGAGTTTAGAGTCTTATTTAGATGCATATGGATTGAGAGTTAATTGATAAGGAGGTTATTTTGCAGACAAGATGCAATGGTGGGGAATCCACTTTTAATTTTTAATGTTGTTGTGAACAGTTTGGCTTGGGATGAATTCCCCAAAGGAGTTCCTGGCCAACCAGGGACAGGAAATCTCATGAGAGCTGCCTTCTCTGAGGCCATTGAGTATGATGGGATGGCAGTCAATATGGCAACCTTGTGGCCGCAACAGGACTCTAATGCAGGAGCAGAAGAGAGCCCAGAGGCAGACTTTCTGCTATGGTGTTAAGTAGAATTCTTTCTCGATATAGATTTCTGTTGTAGTTAGTATTCTGAAATTCTTGTTATTTTCTTCGTTTGTCTGGCAGCCTCAAAAAACTAACCTCAGACTTGAGTGTCTTCGACCATTGTGAATTAGTGAGTACATGCATGGGTATGCTATTTGTCTAATTTTATCTTTAGGCTTCCTTTGTGAGGAAGAATCAGTGAAATTTAGCTTAAGTAACCACAGGAGATTCTGATGAGGTTAATGAGCTACTGTGGCTGGCAAGAGGTAAAGCAGGAGTTGAGACATAGACCTGGTCTGCAGCTGGGTTCCTTGTATTTCTCTGACTCCATGTCCCCTTATGGTGAAGAGACACCATGGAAGGAGACAGTGTCTTATATTCCAAAAATATAAGTCAGTTCCAAGGAACAAAACTGCCCATGCACTTCTAGTGATTCTGGAAAATTTCACGGCAACTCCATTATGTCATCAAGACCTTCAGTAGCTGAACAGGATGGGAAGCTCTTAGGGTAGGGCCAAGAGATTTCTTTCAGCTTTTTGTGTCCTTTTAAAGGGGCTGCAGCAAAAAGTGAGGGGACTGTACATCATGGGTGTTGATATAATAAGAGTGAGTATTAATGTTTCTATAAATACCGAATGTATCAGATTTTTCTGTGAGATTCCACCAAGTTATATAATCCTTCAGTGTGAGGAATGAAGTCTCAAAGCACAGGCCAGTTAAAGGTGATCAACTTGGGGTTTATATTTCGGAAAGCCAAGTCTTATGGCTGCTGTGTGTCAGTCAGTCTAAAAGGAGAAAAGAAATCAGTCGTTTTATGTCTACGGGTTGTTTGTGCTTTCTTTTCTCCAGTTTGTATGTTTTGTATATTCCCTACATACCTATTACATATACAAAGGTCTTTTTGACATCAAAGATCCCAGGTCTGCAGCTTGGAGAGGCTGGAAGATTATACAGACCATAACGTAGCAGCCACATGCCAGACACTTGACCCCTGAAGGCGAATCATAGGCGGTGGCATTTCTTAGCACGGTGAAGGCTGAAGTGAGCAGCCAGAGTGCTCTTGAACAAATGTGCCTTGTTGCTGGAATTGAAACCACATGCTGAGCACTATAATGCAGGCCCAGCCCAACTGAGAAGCCGTGGACATTTAGAACTGCCGATGTACTACCATGTTTTTGTTTATATTATGTCTGAGTTCTGCCACCCCCCGCCCCCGTTTTTTATTCTTTTTATTCTTTCCTCCATTTCTTTCTTTCTTTTTTGGTGCTGGAAATCAGGAACATAAAGCCAGCTGCAAGAAGAAGCTTATGCTAACAGACCAGGTCCTGTCAAACTGTGGAAGAATTTTTGCTACTGTAGCAAGTACTAAGGGACCTGTGTTTCCAAGCCAGGTCACATCTAAGCCTATCTGAGGATCTGCACTGTAGCTGCTGAACCAGGCCCTCGTTCAGTAGCTACATATGACTTTATGGAAAATTCAGACTTAGTTGTATGAGGAGGTAGTGACCAAAGAGCACTTCAAGCTCCATTTATTTTAAAATAACCCACGTTTCTCTGGCGAGGTCCAATTTCTCAACCCGGGCGCATGTGGTTTGTGCTTATTGGCAATCTAAATTAAGATAGGTTAGAAAGTACGTGTTCTCTGCAGGCAGATGAGAATGATGAGATTGGGATTTAGTTTTGTGTGTTTCTTAAACTGTGACATCTAGAATTTTCTGGAAACCCCATTGGCACACGGCTTGCTTCTGTTCCAGACTGTCACTGTCACTGTTGTAGTGAGTGCTGGATCTGGGGAAGTGTGGCAACTGAGCTTGGAGAAGGACCCTAAGATACAGCTTGGTCCCACCCAGTATTCTCTCTTCTCACACGATTTGGGGAATTATAGGGTTTTATTTTTTATTTTTATTTTTTTTTTATAAAATGTAAAAGTGAAGGCTTAATTTCAGTAGTTTCCCTGGCAGCAAATGTCCCCACTTCATTTCCTGTCACAGCTTGTTCTCTGTGAGGACAGTATTCAGTGCTTCTCTTTAACACTGTTCCAGAACATTTCACGCTTTCTGAGGATTCTCTCATCCACTCATCTCCTCAGTACATATTTAAGGATTTACTTTGTTATAATAAGTGCTAGTTTTGTGATTGGGGAAGATTAGGAGTTGTAACATGTAGTACTTTACTTCATGTGCCACCTCTTTTTACACACATTTTATATATATATATATATATATATATATATATATATATATATATATATATATATATGAATGATAGTATTCTAGCCTTGAGTTTGACATGTAGCCAAGGATGTCCTTGAACTTCTGATCTTCCTGCCTCCCTTTGTGCCTATAATTATGGGTATGAGCCACTATCCTGGTCTATGTGCTGCTGGAAATTGAAGCCAGAGCTTCATGGAGAATAGACAAATGCTAGCAATAGAGCGACATCCTCAACCCCCATTTGCCTATTTATTTTTGAAAACATGGAGGTGAAGAAAAGAGCAACTCATTTATACTCATAAAGATAAACTACACACAAAAATAGTAACCAACCCAGGAGCATTAACTGACTGAAACAGAAACCAAGCTGTTAACTCAAAGACTACGAAGCTACTGGACAGTAGCTTCTTTCAGAGAGCTTGTATTGTGCTGTGCTATTAATTGTTTAGCTCAGATGGGGAGAGAGGATCTAAACTCTGTCCAGGATTTCAAAATGATGGAGAGGGTCAGCAAAACCCTCCATGCTCAGGAGCCTGTGAGTTGGTTAACTTCAATGAGGGGACTCTCTACTTACTCTTTACTTTCTACAAACATTTATGGACTCTCCGCTATCTTGTCTAGGTGCCTGGGATGATAAAGAGATGCAAAACATGTCCAAGGTCTCTGTATCTCCAAGGTTACTGTTTACTGGTTGATGTAGATGGTAAACATGGAAGCCAACATGTTTATTATTTTGTGATAAATATTATAGGGGTTAGTGGGGGAATGTTTAGGATTCCATTAGAAGAAGCAACTGGGAAACAGATGAATTTTACACATGTCATAAAGCTCAAAAGAGGAGGCAATATGGCGTTATATAGATGTGGACATGGGTTCAATTCCCACTTTGTCATTTGTTGGCTTTTGATACTGGATACATTAGTAACCTTGGCAAGGCACGGGTCTCTAACTTTGTGATATGGGAATTACCTTGTTTGTCTCATAGGCTTGTCAAAAGAATTGAATCACATGGTACCATTTATTATGAAAAAACCAAAACTAGAACTTAAAATTCTGTATCCCTGGGATTTGGTACATAGTAGAATATAACGTGCATTCTTCATTCATGTGAAAGTACCAGAGAAATAAAAAACTATTTGTTCTTTTAGAAAAGATGCTGGAATCTTTATAAGAGTGTTAACATGGTAAGTCAGAGAACCACAGGTGTCCTCAGTACTAATTCTACCCGTTGAGATATGGCAGCGTGGCTAACACTGTCTTAGTTAATGTTCTATCACTGTGAAGAGACACCATGACACAGGTAAGTCCTATAGAAGAAAACACTTAGTTGGGGGCTTGCTTACAGTTCAAAGGTTTAGTCTATTATCATTATGGTAGGAATGATGGCAACACTTATGGTACTGGAGCATCAGTGGACAACTACAACCTGATATACAGGCAAAGATAGATATATAACTAGATAGCTAGATAGCTAGGCAGGCAGGCAGACAGACAGATAGATGGATAGATAGAGATGAGATAGATACATAGATAGAGACAGAGAGAGGTAGGGGTGGAGCTGATTGGGCATGAGCCCTTGAAATCTCAATGCCTACTCTCAATCTCACACTTCCTCCATCAAGGCCACACCTCCTAATTCTTCTAATCCTCAAATACTGTCACTCCTTGATGTCTAAATATTCAAATATATGAGCCTATGAGGAGCATTCTTATTCAAACCACCACATGGACCATCCTTAGGCGTGTTAACATTGAGTGAATCTTCTTATCCAACTGGAACCTCTGTGAGACACAATAGTGATGGAAATGGCAAGATATGCTCATAGTGCAACAGTAGCACAAATAGTATGGAGGTAACTGACTACTTTCTTATCACATTTAAGGCCTGCTCCACAAGAAGAAACACAGCCCTGTTACTGAAAATCTCACCAAGAGGCCTTGGTTGGTGAGCTCACACATCCAAGGTTTGAACTTGTTACTTTTATTCTACTAAAGCACCAAACTCTTCCATAAATTTGTATCTCTTTGCTTAGTGTAGCCGTCAGACCTTATAAAAGAAGTTTCTTTGTGCAGTAGATGGTCATTAATACAGAAAATTGCAGAAAATCACATTGATAAAAGTGTGGAGAACAAGTGTTAGAGGTATGCCCAGCTACAAATGGGTCATCTGTGTTCCAATCTCTAGAAGTCAAGGCTCAGGGACTATTGCATAAGTGGGTGTGGAAAAATTGTAAGAGCCAGAGGTTGAGGAAATTCATATTTTCCTATTTGAATATTCATGGCGCCATCTGAACATGATAGGGCCACTACACTCATGAACCCATATCAGCTTTAGTTACTTGTAAAAGACCTGCATGGGATCAAGCCAGTCAATATTCTAGAAAGGAGTTGGGGAGGGCATCATGAGGGTCCATATCTGGGTGAGGAGCTTTGAACAGTTGACAGCTTCTAGAGGAGGGAGAATTGGTTCTCTTGAATGGTTAGGGGTTTTGGTAGGTTGAACAGGCACCAGTGGATGTTACCTTACACAAGGGTATTTGGACAGAATAAATTGGACTAGGTATACAAAAATATGTCCCCAACAACAACAATTAAAATAAAACTGTAGAGACCAAAATTGAGTATGGGTGCAGGCTTGAAGGTGGATCTGGGAGGAGTTAAGAAGAGGAGTGTGGGGATTGACATAATAAAAATGTTATAATTATGAAATATATGAAATTCTCAAGTAATTAAAAATACATTTTTAAAAATAGCAATGAAATCTGTCACTGAGACCATATATACTTCTTCTATCTTTGTGGCTATTTTTGATGAGGGAATATGTGCTTTTTAACAAACAACACATGAATATAAAGAAGTTTTTCTTAATAAGACTGGCGATGAGTTTAGAAGTTGTAACTATTGGTTAAAAAATCTAAGTGAAAATTACTGATTGAAAGAGTTCTATACAAAAATTCTTGTCTACCCATAGAAAGCCGGTCTTTGCTGCAGGAGTCTCTGAAGCTCATCTCAGTCATCATAAGTCACTGAAGTAGCCTTCGTCTGCAATGACTGCTCTTGTCAATTTGATAGAGTCTAAAATGGTCGGAGAGACAGACTTCTGTGAATGCCCATGGAAAATTCATCATTTTTTTTTTAAATGGAGGCAGGAAGATCTACCTACTATGGGTGATGCTATCCCCTAGATGGGATCCTTCACTACATAAGTGGAGGAAAAGAGCTGAGCAGAAATATGCAGACATCACTCTCTCTTCCTGATTCTGTTGTTCTATGACCAGCTGCTTCAAGTTTCTCAACTCTCTGACTTCTTCCCTACCTTCAACCACTAGTCAGAAGAGACCATTTCAGCATAAGCCATTTTTTCGGGGGCATTTTTATCACTCAGTGTGATATCAGTCATCAGTCAGTGAAGAATCTGGGGATTTGGAGGAAAAGTATCATCTCTTTGTCCAGGTGCAGGGCTGTAGTGTATTGTTTCATCAATTTAGGAGCTGTTGATGCTGGCAAGACACACTTGTTGGTGACTGTGGAGATCTTGGAAGAGAATGTGCTTTCTAAGGTGCTTGGACAGTATCCGCAAAGAAGAAATTCATATTTTCCTATGTGAATATTCATAGTGCCATTATTTTCCTTTGGTGGTATCCGGCAGGAAGTTATTGTGTGTTGGCACATAAGGTTCTGTTGCTGTTGGAGATACCAAGAAATTGGAGAGGCAATTTCACAAAATAGTGGAGAATTATTCTGGACAGCAACTGAACATCATGAGTCCCTGGACTCCCGGATGTGGATATGGAGAAAGTGCTATGGTTTCCAACTGGTCTGCACCAGAGTTCTCAAACTGGCTGTCAGACATCAGAAGACTAAATCAAGAAAACAGAAAGTCTGTGCCATTTTGAGGTCAATAGAGGCCTTTGAACAGGGAGACGCCCACCTTAACTGACCACGCTGATGTTTGCATTCAGTTCTTATGAATGTGTGATAGCCCCTCCTTCTGGAGAGGCTGAAACAAGAAAATATGTCTTTCTTTGAAACACTGTTGCCTAGGAGACACAATTCAGAGCTCTGAGAATACTCTGTGGTGTTGTATGTCAAACCTTAGCCATCCTCTTACTCCCTTCTGTCCGGCATGCTTTCATTTCTACGGCTTTCTGCAGTGCTTTCCAGGTGTTTCTTGTCCAATTGCCTTCTACTCTTGACCTTTCCCTTCTACATGGTCACTAGCCACCATTCCTGGGCCCAAGAAACTCTTTGTTCTGAGGAAATGGGAAGTACCTTGAAGTGGACATCGGCACACTGAAACGGAAATGAGCAGGCTGCTGCTCTTTCTCAAATCAAATGAAGCAAAACAGAAAATCAAATGATAGAACAGAATCATAGATGAAATATTACATTTCTGAAAGCTCATGGATAATCCGACCCATGACATCCACAATAACCAGGCAACTGAATCTAAATACTAAAATATACTTTAAAATAGCCATATGTTCCGAGAAATGAATATACTTTCCATTAGCAAGTAAAAACAAAACAGCAAGCCAGTGCCATCCTCAGATCAAAAGAAACTTTGAGCAAAGAGACGTCCATGTTAAGGGACTATGGCTGCTGCTATTTTCATTCAGCTCTTAGCAATGTGTGATAACCCCTCCTTCTGGAGAGACTGAAACAAGAAAATATTTGTTGCTTTGCAACACTATGAAAGACACAATTGAGAACTCCCAGAATTAGGTGTCAGGCTGAAAATAAGTCTAAGTTTGCTTCCCTGGCTACCTGGTTTATAAGCACAAGATGGCAGCTGCGGTCTGCTCACTTAAACAGAGCTTCTCCCCCGGTGAAGGTTAAAATGAGGACTAGGCAACAAGTAAATAAATATAATGGGAAAAAAAAGCTGGAAGGGTTTTCTGAGCAAACAAAATATTTTAGTAAATGTCCGAAGGACGGAAAGTGGGTGAAGGAGCGGTTACACAGGAAACAGAATAGAAGACCAATTAGGAGAAGACAAGTTAAACCCGTGGACCCTGTGGAGCCCGTGGAGCCCGTGGAGCCCGTGAGGTCCGTGGAGCCCATGGAGCCTTGCTCTACTCCAGCAGTAAAGTCATTGCACCCTCTATTCCTCTTCACTTATTTTCATTTTGTGCTTGCTCAAAGTCAACAATAAATAATTCATGCTCCTTTAGCTCTTAAGTAACAACCTGGATTTGTCTTCAAACGTGCCTCCCCCCGCCCCCCTTTTGTTGCTTGATGTAGAGCAAACCTTTGCTGGCTCCTCCTCTGACTTCTTCTGCAGGGTCTTGTTACTGTTCTAGGCTTATCATCCACTGGTATGCTAGTGTGCTGAAGGACAGCCTCCTACCGGCTTCTACTTCTAATAGTACTGAAGTTGTACCCTTAGAAGTGAGACAAACCTCTGGGCATGCTTATGACTGTTTTCTAGCCTGGGTGAACTGAAGTGGGAAGACCCATCTTACACATAGGTGGCACCATTCATAAAGAGGAGAACACAAGATGAGTACCATTCTATTTATCCCTCTCTGCTTCCTGAGTGGATGCAACATGACCAGTTGGCCCCGACTTCTGCTGCCCTGCCTGCCCCGCTGTTCTGCTAGCTCTTGAACATGAGCCAATATGGATCCTCCAATCCTCAGGATGCCTCTTTTCAGATATTTGGTCACAGCAATGAGAACAATAAGTGACCCAGTACTGGTGTTTCTAGATTTTTATTAAACATGAAATGTCACACAATACTCCTAAATCTGAATACATAAGCCAATAAAAATAAGAAAACCTGTAAATCTGTAGATTAAGATGAGAACAAAATGCTAAAACAGGAAAGAATTAGTGTGTTTTCATGAATGTTTTTCTTTCTACAGTAGATGACAGGAAGAGAGGAGGCTTAAAATATGATTTTAATGCACAGCTCAGTGGAGCAGTTGACAACACTTTCAAAACTGACAAGACTGTGTTTCTTCCAGTGCTTACTGTTTCTGGTTCAGTGACTTAACAGACTTTTTGCTCCCCTTTCTTTCAGACAATTGAAATTTTCTTTCTTTTATTCAGGCATGTCTGTGGAATCACTTTTCTTTGAAAGGTAGGAGACCTTCCAGGGCTCCAAGTAGAAGAGTGTTCTCGTAGGTGGGGTGGAGAGGCCACCATTGCACAAGCACTTTCCTGTTCTTTTAATTAAAACAAGATAGAACAATCAAGAGAATTATGCTTGCTGTCAATTAATTGTTAACATGGCTCTTCCTTCTGAAGGTAGACACTGGAGCAGCAGGTGAGGTGTCAGCCGGGCCCCAGTCTCAGATCTAGTGATTGTTAGGGAAGTAAAGAGCTTCATTAAATTAAGAAGTCTAATCCTGCAGAGGTCCCCAGTGTATGGAACCTGCCTAGTGTAAGTTCATATCTTTGTAACTCAACATTTTAGGATAGTGGTTGAACGTAACAATCAAACTCAGTTAAAATACTAAATGTTTAACTTGCAATCAAATTTGATTGAAATCCTAGAAATATACAAAGGAAATAGATGGCATGGAGTGAATTCTGGGAACAGTGGGGACAAGCTAGAATTGGGTGTTGACAAGGTGGTGGAGAGCAGGTGTGGCTTCTGAGAACTTGGGGAACTATTTATTTATTTATTTATTTATTTGGATATTTTACTTATTTACATTTCCCAATTTCTCCTTTGGAAACCCCCTATTCCATCCTCCTTCCCCGCTTCTATTTTATTTATTTATCTATTTATGTATGTATGTATGTATGTATGTATTTATTTATTTATTATTTACATTTCCCAGTTTCCCCTTTGGAAACACCCTATTCCATCCTCCCTCCTCCTGCTTCTATGAGGGTGCTCCCCTACCCACCCACCCACCCACCCACTTACCCACCCCACCCACCCACCCACTCTCGCCTCCTTGCCCTAGCATTCCCCTACCCTGGGGCATCGAGCTTACCCAGAACCAAGGGCTCTCCTCTTGGGGAGCCATTTATAAGAAGGTGCTTTAAGCCCCTGTTTTCTGAGTGACGATCTGCATATGAAAGCTATTTAAAGCTCCAATATATGAAGTCCAAACAGCTTAAATCTAGTAAGTTGAAATAAAAAGTACTTCCTACTTTGAACCCAATAATTTTGACAAATTGGCTGAGTCTTGTTTTCCAGGGAAATGATACATCCGTGTATGATCCAAACGGAAATCTGTTTCTTTGGTTTTCAATGTGTGGTACAAATGTGTTCAGAGTGTGCACTGTGTATCCGTTTTGAGGAGTTCACATTACTGTGCCAGTGGGTAGGCAATGTGCGTGTTTCAGCAACAGATGTTTAAATTACACTTGTACTCTGCAGCAAGCAAAATGATTTTTGAGTGTCAAAGTAAATAAACACAGCAGTTTGATGTCTTCCAACTTGAATATAACCTGAAGAAACCCAACAAAAGAAACCTAACATGGCTTTTGGCAAGCACCACAGGAAAGAATTACCTCATGCCTCAAGCATGGCCTTCCTTAGTATGTGGAAACGGGATTGATTTGCAGGGTACACAGGGCATTCGTAAGTGATGATCTGAAGTAGGGTGGAAATATCTTCAGAAATGTGAGGGCAGGACACTGAAGATAGAATAGATTAAAACTGCAATTGGTCGTAAAATGATGTATTCTGTGGGTATGCCACATGGATATTGCTGGTTTGTGTTCTAAACAAGTATTGTTATGTTAAACTGGAGAAGTAGTGGTTTCTTTAGTACTAGAATTTCACTTATTTTCCTCTTTTCATTTTCACATGTATGTGGTGTGTATGTGTACATACGTGTGAGTATGCCCACATGTCAAGGCCTGAAACTGAGGTTAGGAATCATGCCCAGTGATTATTTCACTGGTCATTTAGGCAGTCAACTCCAATCAACTGCTGCTACAGGTATTCTCACTAACCAGCTTGCTTTGGGGAATCCCCTGTCTGTCTTGAAGCTATCATAGGCATATCCATCATTTATATGATTGTGGGAATCAGAACTCCAGTTTTCACATTTGAATGGCAAATGCTTTAACCACTGAGCAACTTCTCTCTCAAGTGCAATTAACTTTCTGTTTTTTGCTCTGGATCAGCCACTTGGATGGTACCAGGGGCTATTTCACTCTGGCCGAACCTGTGCTCCTGACCTCAGTCACCTCAGGATATGCTATAAGACATTCAGGGTCAAGGGTTCTCTAGCACTGTTAGTTCCAGTCTTGTCTAGATTGTGACTACATAGCTAGGAAGTGTGGAGTCTTTCAGAGGGGTTATTACAGCTTTTGCTCACAACCACCAGAAAACGGGCACCTGTAGAATATTCTTCTGATTTAATTCACTTATTGAAGTTTCCCTTTAATCAATGCTGTCATTTTTGAGTGTTTAAGAATTTAAATGTTCCCCACCACCTTCCTTCTGAGCCCAATGGAGTCTCCTAAGGGCTCCAGAATGCTCTCCACGCTGCAGGACCTCAGGATCACCTTGGGATCACGGATGAGTGGAACTCAACATCAGCTTCAAGAATCTCAGAGGGCGTTGTGCTGGCAGGAACAGGGACAAGGGAACCACACTTGACCAGAGGCTGGGATCTGTTTTGGCCAGGGCCACCCCTGCCATCTTCCTTCTGAGCCCAGTGGAAGCTGCTAAGGACTCCAGAGTGCTCTCCACACTGCAGGACCTCGGGATCACCTCGGGATCATGGGACCCCTAGCACACCTAGGACCTCCTGATCACCTGAGAGCATGTGGGCTATAGAAACAACAGAGCTTCTTGGTCAGGGTCCCATCACATCCTCAGGGAGGAGGCTGAGCTGAGACCCAGACCCCGGGGCACTATCCTTGTCAGAGGAGAGTTGGCCATCAGGGAGGGTTCTGACCCCAGAACTCAGGAGGTGGATCAGAGCTCCAGACTGTTGGATAACTGCCCTGCATGAGAAGAGCTTGCCTGCAGAGAGTACTCTGACCATTGGAACTTAGGTGAGAGTTGGACTCCTAAGAGTGCTGAGAGAGGCTAACAGAATCACAGGAGGATCAAGCTCCAATCAGAGACAGCTTGAACATTAACATCAGAGATTTCCAGATGGGGAAAGGCAAAGGTAAGAATCTTAATAACATGTTTTCCTAATTTCTTTCTCAGCCCATGGACCCCTAGAGCTCGTGTCTCTAGCTGCATTTGTAACAGAAGATGGCCTAGTTGGCCATCATTGAGAAGAGAGGCCCCTTGGTCTTGCAAAATTTATATGCCCCAGTACAGGGGAATGCCAGGGCTGAGATGTGGGAGTGGGTGGGTATGAGAGCAGGGCGGGGGATGGGGGAGGGTTTGGGGACTTTCGGGATAGCATTTGAAATGTAAATGAAGAAAATAGCTAATAAAAATTGGAAAAAAATCTTATTAACAGAAACCAAGAACACTGGGCATCATCAGAACCCAGTATTCCCATGGCAAAGAGTCCTAGATACCCCAACACACTGGAAAAGCAAGAGCAGATTTTAAATCAAATCTTATGATGGTGGTAGAAGATTTTAAGAAGGACATTAATAACTCACTTCAAGAAATACAGGAGAACACTACTAAACAGGTAGAAGCCCTTAAAGAGGAAGTACAAAAATCCCTCAAGGAATTACAGGAGAATACTGCTAAACAACTAGAAGCCCTTAAGAGAAAATACAAAAATCCCTCAAGGAATCACAGGAGAACACTGCTAAACAGGTAGAAGTCTACAAAGAACTACAGACAAACAGTACTAAACAGGTAGAAGAAACACAAAAACCACTTAAAGAATTACAGGAAGACACAACCAAACAGGCGTTGAAATTCAACAAAACCATCCAATATCTAAAAATGGAAGTAGAAACCAGGAAGAAAATCCAAAGGGATACAACTAGGAGATAGAAACCTTAGGAAAGAAATCAGGAGCCATAGATGTGAGCATCAGCAACAGAATACAAGAGATGGAAGAGAGAATCTCAAGTACAGAAGATTCCATAGAGAACATGGACACAACAATCAAAGAAAATGCAAAATGCAAAACGATCCTAACTCAAAACATCCAGGAAATCCAGGACATAATGAGAAGACCAAACCTACATATAAAAGGAGTAGATGAGAATGAAGATTTTCAAATTAAAGGGCCAGCAAATATCTTCACCAAAATTAGAGAAGAAGAATTCCCATACCTAAAGAAAGAGATGCCCATGAACATACAAGAAGACTACAGGACTCCAAATAGACTGGACCAGAAAAGCATTTTCTCCTTTCATATAATAATCAGAACAACAAATGCACTAAATAAAGACATATTATTAAAAGCAGAAAGGGAAAAATGTCAAGTAATATATAAATTCAGACCCAGTAGAATTACACCAGACTTCTCACCAGAGACTATGAAAGGCAGAAGATCCTGGACAGATGTTATACAGACCCTAAGAGAACACAAATGCCAGCCCAGGCTACTATACCCAACAAAACTCTCAATTACCATAGATGTAGAAACCAAAGTATTACATGACAAAACCAAATTCATACAATATCTTACCAAGAATCCATCCCTTCAAAGGATCATAAAGGGAAACACCAACACAAAGATGGAAACTTAATTCTAGGAAAAGCAAGAAAGCAATCCTTTAACAAAACTAAAAGAAGAGAGCCACAAGAACAGATTCCCAACATTAACAACAAAATGACAGGAAGCAACACTTACTTTTCTTTGAGTTCTCTTAACATCAATGGACTCAATTCCCCAATAAAAGGACAGACTAACGAACTGGCTACACAAACAAGACCCAACATTTTGCTGCTTACAGGTAACCCACCACAGGGACAAAGACAGACACTACCTCAGAGTAAAAGACTGTAAATCAATTTTCCAAGCACATGGTCCAAAGAAACAAGCTGGAGTAGCCATTCTAATATCGAATAAAATTGACTTCCAACCCAAAGTTATCAGAAAAGACAAGGAAGGGCACTTCATACTCATCAAAGGTAAAAACTACCAAGAGGAACTCTAAATTCTAAATATCTATTCTCCAAATACAAGGGTAGCCACATTCATTAAAGAACTTTAATAAGGTTCAAAGCACACATCGCACCTCACACAATAATAGTGGGAGACTTCAACACACCACTTTTATCAATGGACAGTTTCTGGAAACAGAAACTAAACAGAGGCACATGAACACTAACAGAAGTCATGAAACAAATGGATTTAACAGATATCTACAGAACATTTTATCCTAAAACAAAAGGATATACCTTCTTCTCAGCACCCCATGGTACCTCCTCCTAAATTGACCATATACTTGATCACAAAACAGGCCTCAACAGATGCAAAAATATTTAAATTATACCATGCATCCTATCAGATCACCACGGACTAAGGCTGATCTTCAATAACAGCATAAATAATAGAAAGCCAATATTCATGTGGAAACTGAACAATACTCTACTCAATGATACCTTGGTCAAGGATGAAATAAAGAAAGAAATTAAAGACTTTTTAGAGTTTAATGAATATGAAACCACAACATACCCAAACTTATGGGACAAAATGAAAGCAGTCCTAAGAGGAAAACTCATAGCCCTGAGTGCCTCCAAAAAGAAACTAGAGAGAGCATACACTAGCAGCCTGACAGCACACCTAGGAGCTCTAGAATGAAAGGAAGCAAATTCAGCCAAGAGGATTAGAGAGCAGGAAATAATCAAACTTAGGGCTGAAATCAACCAAGTGGAAACAAAAAGAATTATTCAAAGAATAAAGCAAACCAGGAGCTGGTTCTTTGAGAAAATCAAGAAGATAGATAAACCCTTAGCCAGACTAACTAGAGGGCACAGGGACAGTATCATAATTAACAAAATCAGAAATGAAAAAGGAGACATAACAACAGGTCCTGAGGAAATCCAAAACATCATCAGATCCTACTACAAAAGACTATACTCAAGAAAACTGGAAAACCTGAATGAAATGGACAAATTCCTAGACAGATACCAGGTACCAAAGTTAAATCAAGATCAGATTAATGATCTTAATAGTCCCATTTCCCCTAAAGAAATAGAAGCACTCATTAATAGTCCCCCAACCAAAAAAAAGTCCAGAACCAGATGGGTTTAGTGCAGAGTTCTATCAGACCTTCAAAGAAGCCCTAATTCCACCTCTCCTCAAACTATTCCACAAAATAGAAACCGAAGGTACTCTACCCAATTCATTCTATGAAGCCACAATTACTCTGATACCTAAACCACACCAAGATCCAACAAAGAAAGAGAACTTCAGACCAATTTCCTTATAAATATCGTTGCAAAAATACTCAATAAAATCCTCACACAGAATCCAAGAACACATCAAAACAATCATCCATCATGACCAGGGATGCAGGGATGGTTTAATATATGGAAATCCATCAACATAATCCACTATATAACCAAACTCAAAGACAGAAATCACATGATCATCTCGTTAGATGCTGAGAAGGCATTTGACAAAATCCAACACCCCTTCATGATAAAAGTCATGGACAGATCAGGGATTCAAGGCCCATACCTGAACATAATAAAAGCAACATACAGCAAAACAGTAGCCAACATCAAAGTAAATGGAGAGAAGCTGGAAGCAATCCCACTAAAATCAGGGACTAGACAAAGCTGCCCACTTTCTCCCTACATATTCAATATAGTACTTGAAGTCCTAGCCAGAGCAATTTGACAACAAAAGGACATCAAGGGGATACAAATTGGAAAGGAAGAAGTCAAAATATCACTATTCGCAGATGATATTATAGCATATAAAAGTGACCCCAAAAACTCCACCAGAGAACTCCTAAACCTGAGAAACAGCTTAAAAGCTGTAGCTGGATATAATATTAACTCATACAAATCAGTGGCCTTTCTCTACACAAAAGATAAACAGGATGAGAAAGAAATTAGGGAAACAACACCCTTCACAACAGTCACAAATAATATAAAATACTTTGGTGTGACTTTAATTAAGGAAGTGAAAGATCTGTATGACAAAACTTCAAGTCTCTGAAGAAAGAAATTGAAGAAGATCTCAGAAGATGGAAAGATCTCCCATGCTCATGGATTGGCAGGATTAATATAGTCAAAATGGCCTTCTTGCCTAAAGCAATCTACAGATTCAATGAAATCTCCATCAAAATTCCAACTCAGTTTTTCACTGAGATAGAAAGGGCAATTTGCAAATTCTTCTGGAATAACAAAAAAAACTAGGATAGCGAAAACTATCCTCAACAATAAAAGAATCTCAGGTGGAATCACCATCCCTGACTTCAAGCTGTACTACAGAACATTAGTGATAAATACTGCATGGTACTGGTACAGCAAAAGACAGGTAGATCAATGGAATAGAATTGAAGACCCAGAAATGAACCCACACACCTTTGGTCACCTGATCTTTGACAAGGGAGCTAAAACCATCCAGTGGAAAAAAGACAGCATTTTCAACAAATAGTGCTGCCACAAATGGCGGTTATCATGTAGAAGAATGCAAATTGATCCAATTTAATCTCCCTGTACAAAGCTCAAGTTTATGTGGATCAAAGAACTCCACATAAAACCAGGGACACTGAAATTTATAGAGGAGAAAGTGGGTAAAACCCTCTAAGATATGTGCACAGGGGAAAATTTTCTAAACAGAACAGCAATGGCTTTTTCTGTAAGATCAAGAATTGACAAATGGGTCTTCAATTCTTTTCCATTGATCTACCTGTCTGTTGCTGTACCAGTACCATGCAGTTTTTTTTTTTTTATTTTTATCACAATTGCTCTGTAGTACAATTTGAGATTAAGCATGGTGATTCCACCAGAGGTTCTTTTATTGTTGAGAATACTTTTTGCTATCATAGGTTTTTTGTTATTCCAGATGAATTTGCAAATTGCTCTTTCTATAGAAGGAGATGCTCATAGTCATCTATAGGATGGAACACAGGCCTCCAATGGATGAGCTAGAGAAATTACCCAAGGAGCTAAATGGGTCTACAACTCTTTAGGTGGAACAACAATATGAACTAACCAGTACCCCCAGAGCTCCTGTCTCTAGATGCATATGTAGCAGAAGATGGCCTAGTTGGCCATCATTGGGAAGAGAGGCCCCTTGGTCTTACAAACTTTATATGTCCCAGTACAAGGGAATGCCAGGGCCAAGAAGTGGGAGTGGGCAGGTAGGGGAGCAGGGTGGGGGAGGGACTTTCGGGATAGCATTTGAAATGTAAATAAAGAAAATATCTAATATTAATAAAAAAGAATCAACAAATGGGACCTCATAAAATTGCAGAGCTTCTGTAGGGCAAAAGATACTGTCAATAAGACAAAATAGTCACCAACCGATTGGGAAAGAATTTTTACCAATCCTAAATCTAATAAGGAACTAATATCCAATATATACACAGAGCTCAAGAAGCTGAACTCCAGAAATTTAAATATCCCCATTAAAAATGGGGTACAGAGCTAAACAAATTATTCTCAACTGAGGAATACTGAAGGGCTGAGAAGCACTGAAAAAATGTTCAACATCCTTAATAATCAAGGAAATGCAAATCAAAACAACCCTGAGATTCCACCGCACATTAGTCAGAATAGCTAGCATAAAAAGTTCACATGACAGCAGATGCTGGTGAGGATGTGAAGAAAGAGGAACACTCCTTTATTGCTGGTGGGATTGCAAGATGGTACAACCACTTTGGAAATCAGTCTGGTGGTTCCTCAGAAAATTAGACATAGTACTACTGGTAGATCCAGCAATACCTCTTCTTTGGGCATATACCCAGAAGATGTTCCAACTGCTAATAAGGACACATGCTCCTCCATGTTCATAGCAGCCTTATTTATAATAGCCATAAGCTGGAAAGAACCCAGATGTCCCTCAACAGAAGAATGGATACAGAAAATGTGGTACAGTTACACAATGGAGTACTACTCAGCTATTAAAAAACAATGAATTTATGAAATTCTTGGGCAAATGGATGTATCTGGAGGATATCATCCTGAGTGAGGTAACCCAATCACAAAAGAAGTCACTTGATATGCACTCACTGATAAATGGATATCAGTCTAGGAACTTAGAATACCCAAGATACAATCTGCAAAACACACACACACACACACACAAAAAATCAAGAAGGATGACCAGCATGTAGATACTTCATTCCTCCTTAGAATAGGGAACAAAATATCCATGAAAGGAGTTACAGAGACAAATTTTGGAGCTAAGAGGAAAGGATGGTCCCACCTGGGTATTTGTGTTTGTTTCTTTGTTGTAGACATTTTTATGTGTTCAATTCTTTTAAAATTTTAAAAATTTTTATGCAAGAATAGAATTTAGTGAAGTGATATGTGCTTTTTCATTAACTTTTTATATAAGCAGGATAATTTAATTAGAGGGTCAATGGGATTTAAAATAAAGAAGTTTAATTTTTCCTCATTGAAAGCTAATTATAAATAAATGAATAAATGAATAAATAAATAAATAAATAAATAAATAAATAAATAAATGATTTTTTCTTTCCTTCACTGCGTTCATCAACCACAAAGTTAGAAATCTGCTCTGGACTCTCAGTTATGACTGCCCCTAAAGTATGGCCACATGCACATATTTAAGAGTATATAGCTATCTATTAACGTAAATATTCTGTGAACATGTTCTGTCAAAAACACAGGATGATATATTTTTGTCTTCCAGTGTGTATGTGTGCTCTGTATGTGTATTTGCTATGTGTGTACATGTGTATGCTGAGTGTGCATGCATACTTATACATGTACTGTTCCATGTATACATTTGTGTATATATATTCTTTAAATTTACAGGTTTTTTGAGAATTCATACATAGCTACTATTTTTACATCATTTTCAAGTACAAGAAAGAGAAATACACATAGCTTCTTTCAAGTCTAATGCCTTTACAATTAAAATGCTTATTTCTTTAGCTCATTAGTAAATATATCTGTCTAGGGTAATGTGAGTGTTGAAATTTATTTTATATTAAATATATATGGAATCTCTGGTTTCCATTTATTGACTGCTTTTTCCTTATGATCTGAAATATTACCCTAAACTCAGGATACAAACATATAGCACAAATGTACATATACAAAGCACATAACACACATGCATGCACATACATGTACACATAACATACACTTACAAAGTACACATATACACATGTGCACATACAACACACATGTATATACAGAGCAGTATATATAT
>LR750344.1:489117-508932 GCA_902729485.2 Mus minutoides | reverse complement strand
TATATACAATACACATACTCATATGCATATACACATGTGTACACATAACACACATGTACATACAGAACAGTACATATATACTTATGTGTGCACACTCAGCATATACATGTGCATACACAGAATGCTCACAGCAAGACACTTCTGTACATACATGCACACACATAGCACACAGAATGCTCACAGCAAGACACTTTTGTACATACATGCACACACATAGCACACACATATACAAGCACACATACACATATGAAGACACACTCTCACACAGTACAGACATGAACATGCACATGTACACATACATGAATTACACCTTACTCTGTTCCTGGCTTATCAGTCTGACTGTTGCTCTAGCTTTCACTTCCTGCCTTGCTATCACACTGCTTCACTTGCTGACTTTGCTTCTGATTGGTGGTAGAGAAAACCATCACTAATTACTTTCTTTTAAAAACATTTCTTGCCTATCACTTCACACCCTTCCAAGTAGATTTCTCTGCATCTTGACAAACACTATGGATCTATGATTTTGTTCCTCAGGAGAGAATTTCTAGAACTTTCCTTTATTCAGCTCGCGAGCTGTGAGAGAATACAGGCCACAGGCTTTAAAGGATACAGATAGTACAGGTCTGGGCATGCCTCGACAGTTTCAACAGATCTGCCCACACATGTGATTCTCCAATAATGGATTTAATAAGTACCCTGTAATTAATGTGATATCCTTTGTCCCCTTGGCATCTAGAGAACAATAAGTCAAAGAGTGTTTTCCAAGGTAGAGGGGAGAACAGCTTAATAAGGACGAGATCTGTAGAACAATTTGGTTCCTCACATGTCCTACAAATGATTCAGAAATGCTCTTGAATCTAATCAGAGTTTCCCCATTATCCTATGGACATAAAAGCTTGAGTTCTTATAGCTATATACTGGCTTCCACTGAGCTCCTTTCTCCAGTTTCCTAGTGAGAAGTCTTAAAATGAAAGTATATTCTGACTGGTAAACTATTGAAACTTTCTTAGATGCCAACCAAATAGTCATTAGCAACAGTCATTTTTGGGATATGCTTTCTCTTGAAAGCTGAGCTATCTCTGAGAGAAATAACTTCTCCAACCTGAGGCACCAGGGAATCTAGTGTGATGAACAGCTTTCATTAGGATAGTGATGGTGAGCTCTGTCTTCTTTTTTTAATCACTGCCATCACTCTGAAATGATGGGCTCCAACAGACGCTGATGCATTGCAGGCGATGGAGCAGAGCAAATTATCACTAAAATTCCTCGCAATGATATGTGTGTCTCATTTAGAGCTGCGTACACTGCAGTCTCCCAGTCTTTGAACCATGCCCTGTCAGGGTTCTCTGTATTAATCCCTGTCTACTGCAAGGAAGTTTTACTGATGAGGTCTAACAGGTGGGCATGTGTGCTTGTGGATCTGAGAGTAGTGGGGGGTGAATATGATCAAATGCAGTGTATGAAATTCTTAAAAAAAATAATAGAAATGCGGGGGAGGGAGTTTTAGTTTTGCTGGAATATTTGAGGGTATTGTGCTTCGCTGGGAAGACAGCTCAATCAGTAAAGAGCTTGCAACGCAAGCAAGGACCCAAGTTTGAACCCCAGTACCTATAAAAGAAAAGCTGGGTGTACCAGTATGTACCCATAATTCCAGTGCTGGAGAGGTGAAGAAAGGAGAATCTCTGGGGCTTGCTGTCCAGCCCATCTAGCTAGATTGAGGGAGACATTTGAGGTTGACTTCTGACCTCTACACACACACACACACACACACACACACACACACACACACACACAAGTTTGCCTGCAACAAATTTCTAATGGAAATAATGTGAGTCTTAAGTTTATGTGGGACAATATTCTTTTTATTTCTTCTAAAAGAAATCAGCATTCACAGAGAATTTGCCTTATAGAGACTAAAAGCTAACTCAAATTTGATGTTGCTTTTTTAGTGACTTGGAAGAAATTTCTTCGACTTGCCATCCCTGGCTAGAAGGCAGTGAGAAGGATCATATGAAGAACATGGGAGAAAATGCAAGGTGTACCAACAAGGGGGAGATGGGGCATAAAAGGTTCTGGGTAGAGAATGAAGAACCCAACAAAAGCCCGAGCAGACAGTCCTCCTTTCTGGTTTAGATAATAGCAGGTGAAAGGAGACATTGATCCAGATTTGGAGAATGATCGAATAATCATTATCAGTTTTGGCTCCTGGAGTATTTTTGTTGCTCATCTGTCAATCAACTATCTCCTTGAATTAGAAATCCAGACCTGATGTTGGATGTTTATTTTATAATAAATATTGCCTTCTGTTATTTTTGTTTCATGCAATGGACAAGAGGCTGAATTGCTGGAAGTAAATGATATGAATGGGTGTCATGGCGTCTCCTTGAATTCCTTGGGAGGAAACTGTATAATCTGAACAGGGCTGTAAGGGCTGTTGTCTGGAATTTGCTCTGTAATAATTTAAAAGTTATTGCAGTCATGTTAGCAGTACAGCCGTCCTTTAGTATTTTCTTGGGGGAAAGCTTGAAAAAAATGCTTATTTGGGTTTAAGTTACATGACTGTGGAAAGGTTATATATTTTCCATTTTAAGACCAATTAAATAGTTTCCCCCCACCTCTTTTGTCCACAGTAACGAAAATAAGAACTTAATGTTAACATTTAGAACTTTGTTATAGGTTGACCTTCATCAAGGGAAGTTTTTATTCTGGGTAACTCATAAGAGTAAATGCTGTTTTGAGAGAGTAAAAACTGCTGTTATGTTTTAAACAAAATATGAAACATAATTTTCCACGAGTAGACATATGGTATATAGTGACGAGAATGGGGAAACTTGATACTTATTTGGGTTTTCAGTTGCATTTTCCTCCTACAGAATAGAATAAATCTATACATTTTCAGGGGAGTTAACTTTTCCCTCATTTATTTTTGGTTTAAAAATATGATCTCTCTAAATTAGACAGATCGTGTCCCGTCACTGCTGTGGAGAAATGGTGTATGTTGTTACCCCCAAACTCACAAAGCATTGGCATCAGAAAGCTTGCTGAAGAGAGCACAATTTAACAAAACCTGTGACTTAATAAAGGGTTTGCAGCATAGTTTTCAAATTTGACATAAAATGCCTATCTCTCCCCCGTAGGAAGAGTATATTAAGATTTTTTTTTAATCATCCAACTAATCAACAGATTCACTTTCATGTTTATAGCCATCATGTTTTCACAGCAGGCACAGAATTACAACCATATTAGGAGCTAAATATATGGTCTTGTTGTCCTGTAATTCCAAATTGAGAAAGTTTCAGATAAGAATAATTTTCCCACCGCCATCTGTCACTCAGAACTACTATTGAAGGCTGCATTTTTAACAGAGTAGTTTACTTGAAAAACGGTTACCAAGGGGCAGGGGCAGAGTAAGAAACTAGTTTGGAGAACTTGCCATGCCTTTTCTTCTGTCCCGGAGAAGAGTGATCCAGTACTGTAGCTCCCAAACCTCTGCTCTCCTCTGTGAAGAGGGGAATAGCACCTCATCAGTACTGAGAAGCAACCTCAGGATTCCTATGTGGGTGTGGCTGGGTGGTGTCACCCATTTAATTGAAGAGGGACAACAGGGCTTATATGTGAGCTGTGCTGACAGAAATACAAGCTGTGTGCTTGCTTATGGTTCCCTGGTGAGGAACTGGGGAACACATCTCTTCTAATGATTACTGGGAAGGTCTAGTATCAGGATCTAGCTTGATATGCATATGTATATACATATATATATGCACACACACATTAACCTATATGTGTATATATATATATATATATATATATATATATATATGCACACACACATTAGTCTACTGAGTATATTACAAAATAAAATGCTAACAATTATATCACACCTAAAATTTATTATATTATTATTATTATTACTATTATTATTATATGAGACAGAGTCTTATTATACAGCACTGCAGCTCTTGAGGATGCAGTCCTCTTGCCTCTGCCTACCATGTTCTGGTGTCATGGCGTATAGCAGCTTGCCCGGCTCTGATATTACATCTGGACATTTACAATATATGTGAGCATGCATGTTTTATTGTTTCTTTTTGAAATCATGGTTTGGAAAGGAAAATCAGATGAGAGATAAGGGAGTTCTCTCCACTAAAGGATTCATGTGTCTCTGTTGCTAAGCTTCAGTTGGTTTCTTCCTGAATCAGAGTCTCTGATCTGGCACCTGAGGGGCCTGTTTTGGGCTCTGTACACCCAGATCCTCACTTCCTTTGAGGGGGAGAGGTCTGTAAGAGGTTTCAGTTATCAAATGAGTCATCTAGGAATCATTTTTGCAGATATAATATCTCATTTCTCTGAAGGTCCTCTTTCTATTCTTCCTTCTGCCATTTGGGATTTGTCAATGTAGAAAACCCCTAATGTGAATTTTTATGACTACCTATACTAACCTATTTTGTGAGCATTATATATTTAAAGAGAAATGAATATAGCTCTTAGATTGCATCTGAATATTTGGAGGTTATAAAAAGCCCAATATATTTAGTTTCATAAAATGTTAGCTATTTGGTTGATTTTATGCTACTTATAGATACAGTAAAAACTTTTTTGGGATATATAATTTATTTTTACAGGCACTGATCAAATTCATACTATTATTGAAAACTTAATAGACATAGGATTTAGAGAGAGAGAGAGAGAGAGAGAGAGAGAGAGAGAGAGAGAGAGAGAGAGAGAGAAAGAGAGAGAAACTGAACCTAACCCAGACACCACAGGAACTCTCATGGCTCCTTCTCTCACTGGTCACATCATTGCTCATATCCAGTTCATTCCTAAGTCCATCTATCAGTCTATCATCTATCATCTATTAGTCAACACATTTCTGTCCCCCCCCCCTCGAATCAGGGTTGTACTACATGGGAGAAAGATAGCCATGGTTCCTCCCCTCACTGCTCACATCTTTTCCTTTATTCCTCATATCACATTTATTACCAAGCCTTGTAGTTCTACTAAACATATTTTAATCTCACTGGACATGCTGTATGCTTATGATTTCACCAAGGCAGGAGGACGTGCCACAAACCTGAGGTCAGCTTAAGCTGCATAAACTAGAGCACTCCAGGTTATAATTTGAGGTCCCATCTCAATAAATAAGTAAAACAAATGAGTAATAAGTAAATGAATAAATAGATAAAGAAAATTAGACTGCCCCTTTCCCCATCACTGTGGTCACCACCGACTTCTAAGCTACCATGACTTTTCAGCTGGGAAATTCACCTTAAATGATGCTGCTGTGTCTACTTTTTGCCTCCATTGTATCTAAGTCTCCCACTGCAGTCACGGTACAATTCTTTAAGTTCATGATTTACACATTACTCTTTCATGTCAAACAGTCCAGTGGCTCCTGGGTATCCATATAAGATGAACATGGAATCTTTGATGTGAGCCTTCAGGCTCCTGCTAATGCGCTCAATGCTCTCCACTTCAGTTTTGCTGTTTGCTGCCTCTCTTCTCTCTCCATAATACACCCACACCAGCGTTTTTTCACCTGATTCTTCATTGTGCTTGGAAATCAAGCTGCTCACTGCTCCTTGGGTCTTGCAAGAACATCTTCCTTTATCTACAGGGAAAGATTGCAAGCAATTATTTATCCAGTCTGCCGCCTCTGATCTACTATAACTTTCAAAACAACAATGTATGTTTTTATTTTATTTATAGTGTGTGATTCCAGCATGCAGCAACTGTATACATCTATTGAATAGAGAAGTAGGTTATTATTAAATACTCACATTTGGAGCTTGAGAAATGGGATAACCATTAAGATCTCTTGCTGCTTTGGCAGAGAGCCTGAGTTTGATAGCAGCATCCATGTCAGATCACCTGCAACTCCAGCTCTAGGGGAATCTGACACCTTCTTCTGGCCTTTGTGAGCACCTGCACTCATGTGCACATCCAGCCCTACATACAGGCACCCATGCATACACATACTTAAAAATAAAAATAATTCTTAAAAATATACACATTTACAGTTCTTATAAAAGGATTTTCATGGAAGTCCATGGTTTGCAAATTTCCTGCCTCAGTGGTAAACCAAGTAAAAAAAAATATTGTCTATAAATCCTAATACTTTCTAAACAATTGAATAAGAGAGAAATGGTGAGAAAAGTGTACCAAGTAAACCTTTAATGTGGAGTTCAGTTTGTTTTAAAATCACCTCCCTCCCCCCATTTCTATGTTAGCTATAGCACATAAGTCTTGGGAGAGGTTTGTCTGACCTGTGTCCTCTGGTGAATGTGTGTGGCACCTTCTACTCCTGTCATTTCTTGCTACTTTCACCTATTGAGACCGAAAGGAATTGAGTGCTTCAGAATAAAAGCCCATGGAGGATCTGCACAGTATGTATAGGATTTTTAATACCAATTCATGATGACGAAAGAAAACTAAAACATAGCTAGCCCAATGATGACACTTGCAAAGGTCAAATGTGTTGAATGTTAAGAACTGAAAACAAAAGAGATAGGATTGGACCATCATGACTCACAATGATGAAGGCAAAGGGGATAAGGTAAGAAAAGGTTGTTGTTGTTGATGATGTCTAGTGACTGAAAAAGCCTTTCCTACAGGAAGTATGAACTCCAGAGAAGAGAACAAGAAGATGAAGCATCTGATCACTGGCCCATACCCTACCAGGTTCTCCACACTGTTCTTTGGGACTGGTAGGTGATCAGCAGACCCTTCTGCAGTCTTTGCAGTTGAGGCCTTGCACTTCCTGCACAGCAGTATAAATAGAGGACCTTGTACAGGGTTGGAATCAACAGGAATGAAAGCAACCAGAGAAGCTGAGATACATCTTCCATATTCTGTGGTCAAGCAAGGCAGGCAGAAGATCTGGTTCGCCCATGTTCCTTGTGGCCATCACAGGAGGCTGAGAGTTGTGAGGGATAAGAAGGGACTGAATTCAAGTTTGGTAAGCCTTAGAGTTAGAGCTCACTATGAGCAGTTCAGATAATGGTAAATCTATGTACATTGTGCTTTTAAAAAAAAGGTATTTATATTTCAAATGTTATCTCCTTTCCAGGTTTTTCCTCCCCCTCCAGAAACCCCCTCCCCCTGCTTCTATGAGGGTGTTCCCCCCCCATCCCCTCCTCACTGCCCTGGCACTCCCCTACACTGGGCCATTAAGCCTTCACAGGATCAAGGGCCTCTCCATTGATGCCTGACAAGGTCATCCTCTGCTACATCTGCAGCTAGAGCCATGGGTCCCTTCGTGTGTACTCTTTGGTTTGTGGTTTAGTCCCTGGGAGCTCTGGGGGGTCTGGTTGGTTGATATTGTTCTTCCTACAGGGTTGCAAACCCCTTCAGATCCCTCAGTCCTTTCTCTAACTCCTCCACTGGGGAGCATGCTCAGTCTAATGGTTGGCTTCGAGCATCTGCTTCTGTATTTGTCAGGCTCTGGTAGAGCCTCTCAAGAGATAGCTATATCAGGCTCATTTCAGCAAGCTCGTCTTGGCATCCACAATAGTGTCTGCATTTGGTGACTGTATATGGGATGGATTTCCAGGTGGGGCAGTTTCTGGATGGCCTTTTCTTCAGTCTCTGCTCTACACTTTGTCTCTGTATCTCCTCCCATGGGTATTTTGTTTCCCCTTCTAAGAAGAATCGAAGCACATACACTTTGGTCTTCCTTCTTCTTGAGCTTCATGAGGTCTGTATATTGTATATTTGACATTCCAAGCTTCTTGGATAATATCGACTTATCAGTGAGAGCATACCATGTGTGTTCTTTTGTGATTGGGTTACCTCACTTAGGATGATATTTTCTAGTTCCATTTGCCTGCAAATTTCATGAAGTCATTGTTTTTAATAGCCGAGTAGTACTCCATTGTGTATATATACCACATTTTCTGTATCCATTCTTCTTTTGAGAGACATCTGGCCTCTTTCCAGCTTTAAGCTATTATAAATAAGGTTGCCATGAACATAGTGGAGCATGTGTCCTTATTCTATGTTGGAGCATCTTCTGGGGATATGCCCAGAAGTGGTATAGCTGGATCCTCAGGTAGTACTATGTCCAATTTTCTGAGGAACTGTCAGACTGATTTCCAGAGTGGTTGTACCAGCTTGCAATCCCACCAGCAGTTGAAGAATGTTCCTCTTTCTTCACATCCTCACCAGTATCTGCTGTCACCTGAGTTTTTGATCTTAGCCATTCTAACTGTCCTTTTTGCATCTCTGTACTATCCAGAGTTGAGCAGAAGAGGGGGAGCCTACAGCAGGAGGGTTAATCTTGAATTTGGACTATGAATTGGCAAAGTCTTTTCTAAATTAACAGGTATATCAACCTGAAAGCCAAGGGGCTGCCTTGTGTAAGGCTATTGTACTCCTGCAGCCAGCATGGCTCAGCTCAGGCCCCAGAGTTCCCCTTTTCTGACTGGGTAAATTTGTAAGTGGTCCTCAGTTTCCTTACTTGATTTAAGAATCAAATTCACTATGGCAGAACTATGCTCAGAAAAGCACTCACCACATGCCAAGAACTCTAGGGAAAGTAATCCCAAAGAGGTATTGGTTATTGCTTTGTAGATGGAAGATGAATGTTTTCAGTCAGGATAAGATTTCTGAATGAAATCTGACTACTGCGATGAAGTTACTATAGCTTCCATTGTGCCAGGGGCTAACCGCTCTTTGCAGAGGCCACCGCTTTTCCTGTTTAAAGTAAATATGACATATGTAACCATGGATACCCACTGGACAGACTTCCAGATGGTCTCCTCTTCCTGATTTGTGCCTCTCTGAAACAATAGGAATCTAGACTTTAATGAGGATTCTACAAGCAACAGAAGTTCCCAAATGCTTGCCATGAACTCCTATTTAGAGCACTGCAAAACATGTACTTGATGATATCATTATCCATCTCATTCCACATGAGTTCAAGATGCTCTCATGTCTTGTCCTAAAAATACTGTCTTTCAAGAGAATGAACAAATACAGAACAGATTATTTGGTTTAAACCACAACATCGAGCCAGTGTTAGTTTGTTCCAAACTGTGTGGAATTTGGATAGGGCAGTGCCAAAGGATGTGTCTTTGCTTCAGCAGAGTTCCTTGCAGTATTGCACATTTCATATCACAGTGCTATGGTCACACGGGATAGCATGTATGTGTGCATGTGTGTGTGCACATGCATTTACACATGTGACTTGGTGAAAGTGGACATTTGTCTTAGTTTTGTTTCTAGTTGCCATAACAAAATGTTCTGATAAAACCAAATTATAAGAGGAAGGGTTTATTTTAGTCCCATGGAACAGTTCATCATAGTAAGGAAGTCACAGCAGTGTGAGCCCAACGAAAAGGCTATATAATAATGCATCAAAGTGCTTCGTGTATTTTTAGTTTTCTTCAGTTGGCCATCACAGTCATTAAAGGGGGTGTGTTAGGAATGCAATTTCCAAGATCTTCCTTGTGCAGAAACTAATGGTCCCAGAAGACATGGGGTTGACTTTTTGAAACTCAAGAATGATTCTCAGAACACTGGTGAAAAGAGGTGTTGGCATTTAGTCTAAACTCCACCCCAAAGTTACCTGGCAATAGCTATGTATGCCCAACTCACTATAAAAGGGGCTGTTTGCCCCTCCTCTCTCTTGCCTTCTTGCTCTTGCTCTGTTCTCTTGCTTTTGCTCTCCCTCTCTTCCTATCCCTTCCCCCTCCCTGCCCTAATGCTCATGGCTGGCCTCTACTCCTCTACTCTCTCTCTCTCTCTCTCTCTCTCTCTCTCTCTCTCTCTCTCTCTCTCTCTCTTCCTTTCTCTGTCTCTACTCCCTCAACTCCCGTACCCATACCCTGAATAAACTCTATTCTATACTATAACATCCTGTGGCTGGTCTCTCAGGGGGAAGAGATGCCTCAACATGGGCCTGCAGAGGCACCTCCTTCCCTGATACCTGACTGCACTTCCACAAAACATATTACATCTCTCCTTATCATTTTTATAAAACACAATCAAAGGAATCTATTTTTGGTGATTGCTTATGGCACATTAAATGTAGTCACATAGACCAATGACCAAGGAGCCCCCCCTCCTTCCACTATCTCCAGGATATTTCTGTTTCTCTCAACCATAGATACAACTCTACTCCATGTTTTCACATCCTTATGACAAAGACCCTGACTGCAGATTGCATATGCAGTATGCTGTCACCTTTGTATCATCCCATCCGGGCCGCTCGCCTTCCAGTCAACAGAAAACTGTTTTCCTTCTTTGCCCTGAAGACAAAAGGGCTGCATTTCCCCCTTGATGTTCCTAATTCCATGACATTTATGTTGATGCATATTAGGGTAATTACCACAAGAAGAATGATTTCTGAGTCTATTTTACTGACAACAAGGGTCCACATGAGAGGGAATAATTCCTCTGTACATGTGAGGTGCATGCCATTTAATGAATGAAACATTAACAACACTACCCAATTAAAGAATCAAATTGTGTGACATTTTACCTGTAACATCGAACAAATTTAATTGGTAAGTTATGGGAAAAGGGTCAAAGTAAATTCAAATGTTACAGGATTTAAGATTTACCTTTTGACCCTGATATAGCTGTCTCCTGGGAAGCTTTGACAGTTCCTGACAAATGCAGAAGTGGATGCTCACAATCATCTATAGGGCAGTACACAGGGTCCCCAATGTAGGAGCTAGAGAGAGTACCCAAGAGTTGTAGGGGTCTGCAACCCTATAGATGGAACAACAATATGAACTAATCAGAACCCTCAGAGCTCATGTCTCTAGCTGTATATGTATTAGAAGACGGCCTAGTTGGCCATTATTCGGGAAGAAAGGCTCTTGGTCTACCAATGTTTATAGGCCCCAGTACAGGGGAAGGCCAGGGCAAAGTAGTGGGAGAGGGAGGGTGGGGGAGCAGGGCGGGGGGAGAATATAGGGGACTTTTGGATAACACTTGAAATGTAAATGAAGAAACTCTCTAATAATAATAATAATAATAATAAAAGATTTGCCTTTTAATATATATGGGAGTATAGAACCCCTGCCCACAGCTTGTTGTCAGTTATATTTTGTACACAATGTGACACTGGAACATGAGAGAGAAAATTAGATGATATTTACAGAGTCGGTTTCAAGATGCTAAAATGCTATGATTCTTTAATCTTTGAAGAAATTAGAGGAATGGAACATTTGTGACAAAGATGTGTTACCACTCCATAATTTGGGATGATAGACCTTGGGGTGAGTTATTTTTACCCCCTGAATGTTGATGTCCGTGTGATTTTTGACTCCTGAGTTATGCTTGTGAGAAAACTTGTGTTTCTGCGTGGCTCTATTGGCAACATTGCCTTTTGCCTTATAAAGCTGGAGACGAGGGAGTTTTTCGTATGCCCACAGTTAACTGCTACCAAGCACACTTTCTGAAAGTCTCAAAACTCAGTGGTGTAATATCAACAATGATTAATTATCAGTACCATATACAGCTTATTTCTCTGGAGTAGAATCTATCCATTTCAGAATATTAATATATTTTTATTAGATATTTTCTTCATTTACATTTCAAGTGCTATTCCATAAGTCCCTTATACCCTCTCCCTGCCCTGCTACCCTACTCACCCACTCCCACTTCTTGGCCCTGGCATTCCCCTATATTGGGGCATATAAAGTTTGCTAGATCAAGAGGCCTCTCTTCCCAATAATGGCCAACTAGGCCATCTTCTAATACATATGCAGCTAGAGACACAAGCTCTGGGGGTTCTGATTAGTTCATATTGTTGTTCCATCTATAGGGTTGCAGACCCCTTCGGCTCTTGGGTATTCTCTCTAGCTCCTACATTGGGGATACTGTGTTCCACCCTGTAGATGACTGTGAGCATATACTTCTGTATTTGCCAGGCACTGACAAAGGGTCCTTTCAGCAAAATCTTGCTGTCATATGCAGTAGTGTCTGCGTTTGCTGGCTGATTATGGGATGGACCCCCGGGTGGGGCAGTCTCTGGATGGTCCATCCTTTCGTCTTAGCTCCAAACTTTGTCTCTGCAACTCCTTCCATGGATATTTTATTCCCTATTCTAGGGAGGAATGAAGTATCCATGCGTTGGTCTTCCTTCTAGATTTTCTTGCTGTTCTGTTTAGGAATTTTACCCCTGTGCCCATATCTTCGAGGGTTTTCCCCTCTTTCTCCTCTATAAATCAGTTTCTCTGGTTTTATGTGGAGTTCTTTGATCCACTTAGACTTGAGCTTTGTACAAGGAGATTAGAATGGATAAATTTGCATTCTTGTACATGTTGACCACCAGTTATGCCAGCACCATTTGTTGAAAATGCTGTCTTTTTTCCACTGGATGGTTTTAGCTCCCTTGTCAAAGATCAGGTGAACAAAGATGTCTGGGTTCATTTCTGCATCTTCAATTCTATTCCATTGGTCTACCTGTCTGTTGCTGTACCAGTACCATGCAGTTTTTTTTTTTTAAAATCACAATTGCTCTGTAGTACAGCTTGAGGTCAGGTATGGTGATTCCACTAGAGGTTCTTTTATTGTTGAGGATAGTTTTTGCTATCCTAGGTTTTTTCTTATTCCAGATGAATTTGCAAATTGCCCTTTCTATCTCAGTGAAGAATTGAGTTGGAATTTTGATGGGGATTGCATTGAATCTGTAGATTGCTTTCAGCAGGATAGCCATTTTTACTATATTAATCCTGCCAATCCATGAGCATGGGAGATTTTTCCATCTTCTGAGATCTTCTTCAATTTCTTTCTTCAGAGACTTGAAGTTCTTGTCATATAGATATTTCACTTCCTTAGTTAAAGTCACAGCAAAATATTTTATATTATTTGTGACTATTGTGAAGGGTGTTGTTTCCCTAATTTCTTTCTCATCCTGTTTATCTTTTGTGTAGAGAAAGGCCACTGATTTGTTTCAGTTAATTTTATATCCAGCTACTGTGTTGAAGCTGTTTCTCAGGTTTAGGAGTTCTCTGCTTGAATCTTTAGGGTCACATATATATATATTATCATATCATCTGTAAATAGTGATATTTTGACTTCATCCTTTCAAATTTGTATCCACTCGATCTCCTTTCATTGTCGAATTGCTCTGGCTAGGACTTCAAGTCCTATATTGAATAGGTAGGGAGAAAGTGGGCAGCCTTGTCTGGTCCCTGATTTTAGTGGGATTGCTTCCAGCTTCTCTCCATTTACTTTGATGTTGGCTACTGGTTTGCTGTATATTGCTTTTGTTATGTTTAGGTATGGGCCTTGAATTCCTGTTCTGTCCATGACTTATTTCCTGAAGGGGTGTTGGATTTTGTCAAATGCTTTCTCAGCATCTAGTGAGATGATCATGTGATTTTTGTCTTTGAGTTTGTATTTATAGTGGATTTGATACTAACTTCTTAAGTAGCTTCTCACTTGCAAGTCTGCTTTTTAAAATTTTACTTTTATATCTGTGTTTCTGTATGAACACTCATGCTCCATGTAAAGGTGAAGCAAATTTTCAGCACAGAATGAAGGTGTCTTTTATGAATAGATTTATTAGCAAATGTAATGAGGGTTATCTGTTGTGTTTAGGATTTTTCTGAAGACCTGGAGTGTTGTCCTGTTATCTCACAAAGGAGAGAATTTTTTTCTGTAAAATTAAGGATTTTTGATGGATTTGAGTCATATTGACTCAAAGCTATAAACTTGTCCTGAGCTAGGTAGGCTGTTTTCATCATGGAATTCCTACTAACAGATCATTGCTCGCTCCCCACCCTTTATCCCTGAGCTGTGCAGCTCCTTCTACCACAGGCTTGTTTTCTTTCTAGAATGAAGGACAACACTAAATAGAAAGTGATAACACTAAATGCCAGACTCTCTAAGCCCAGTTTCAGTGAAGCTGAGTTGACCGGTCACACTCTGTTTTCTTACAGCTCCTCATATTCTTTCTCCTTCCTCAGAACTTGCAAAGATGTATTAAGGAGTGTCAGTGAGACCCAGTGAGACCCAGTGGTGTCTGCAGACCAGGCACTGGGCTGGTAATCTCTGAGGTGTTTGCCTCTCACTTCTGTCTGTCTGTCCCTCCGTCTGTCCCTCTGTCTGTCCCTCCGTCTGTCTGTCTGTCTGTCTGTCTGTCTGTTTCTCTGTCTCTGTCTTTCTGTGTCTCCATCTCTGTCTGTATCCGTCTCTCTTCTCTGTCTGTCTCTATGTCTGACTCTCATCTCTGTCTCTGTCTCTTTCTCCTGATTCAGTACAGGTAATGAATTTTGAGCAAGAGCCAGGACATGTGGAAGGGCATACATACGTTTCTTACAAATGCTGTAAGTGCAGAATCAAATGGAGAGCCCACCCTTTGCTTTGACATCATAGCATTTACACTCTGTCCATGAAACCTGGAAATTGTCAACTTTTCAGGTCACTGGAGGAGCTGGCTTATTGTTGCTGAAGCTGCTATTTGGTAACAAATGCAATAGAGAGACTTTACTCCCAAATCCTGCCATGCTTCTTCTCTGTCCACAGCAGAGCATCATTTTGCTTGAGGTATAGTCAAACATCTTTTCCCAGCATGCTCTCTGTAAGGCAGTTTTTTTCTTTGTGCCAGACTTTATTATACTCTCTCAATTCAATATCCTCAAGTCTAGTTATGTTGCTGTGCCAGGTATGCCTAGGTTTCTGTTCATCTGAAAAATAACTTCATGTTATTATAAATAGAACCCACATTTGGAGTGGAAACGCACTGCTCATTAGGTAAACCAGGACAAACCATTGGCTTCTGGCCACACTTTGCTAATGCTGTAATTTCCATGTCCCCCTGGATATGGTTATGAGGCCTCTCTCTATTTTGAAGGCTATAATTGTAAACACATGTCTTTGACTGGATACCTTATATCAATAACTTTATCCTCTCTGCCAGAAGTGCACAGCGCATCATGACATCAAAGAAATCCAATGCTGGTTTCTTACTTGAGATATGTTTGGCCTGGGCTATTAGCTTATTGCTAGATTTGAAAATCAAACCCCAGGCTTAGGCTGAAAGGCTGTAGGAGGCAGCCCCAGTACCAAAGAGAGGAGATTAAAAACAAAACAAAACAAAACAAAATTGTGGAGGAAAAAGAGTTCATTGTAGTCGAGGACTGGCAGAACCACTGAGTCTGATGTACAGAAACCAGAGCCTATTATCAGTCACAGGCATTTGGTTTATTTATGTTATTACTTCCCAGATACGTCTGAACTGATCTGTGACTGAGCAGTGAGGAAGTTCCTCTGGCTTCTCCACTTTCTATTAGGGGGGGGGGCATTTTTGTAAACCCATGGTCCAGTTACGTGCAACAAAATCTTGTTACAACTTCACTGAAAAACAAACACCAACATAAGTTCTCTGCGGGCTGCTTGTCTGGGAGTGGTTTGAAAACTTACTGATCCAACTAGAGCTGCACACATGCAGTGCATGGATGTGAATGTACATACTTAGGCTCTGGAAAACCTGCCAGTGGCCACACCCTCAAAAAAGAGTAACTCTCTTACTCTTACTCTTACCCAGCAACCATAAACTGTCATTGGCTTCTCTGAAAGGAATAAGGTCTGGAGATAACATTACCTATCTATGTCCAAATGTTGGTTGGCTTGCTCTTGTACACATCTTCTGCAGGTAGCCATAACTTCCTTGAGTCTATTAGTGCAATGGTCATGTCATGCTTGAAGATGCTATTCTACAGTGTGTGTGTGTGTGTGTGTGTGTGTGTGTGTGTGTGTGTGTGTGTGTGTAGGTGAAAATTGTGGTGGTTATGATCATATTTTGTTGTAGAAAATCTCAAAGAATATAAAGAATTCTAATAAATCTTAGAGCAATGAATTGCTAGCCCATCTTAAACCAAAGAATCACTGATGCTCAATATCTCCTAATAAGTGCTTTCTTTTTTTATGTACAGACACACTCCTAGGCAACCAATTCCTAAATTATTTCCTTGAAAGAAAATATCTATTAATAGCAAAAGTGGAATATATGCTGAATATTTACATATATTTCCATAATTCTACTTTTAATATTATAAATTCTTTAAATTCTATTTTCTATTTAACTTACTTATTTCCTTCTGAATGTTGTGCTATATAACCTAGGCAGCCCTCAAACTTAAGATCTTCCTACCTAAGTCCCCAAAGTACTTACTTAGTTGACACACACATGCCACTATATCTGACTTGTAAAAATGCACATTATTTCCAAATGAATTCTTCATTGAATTTTATGACTATTATCATAAATCATAAAATACTTTTGCTCATGAAAGTATATCTATATTTCTGGAACATTCTTGTAGAATTTTAGCAGAACACATGGAAGCCCTACCTCTTCTATCAGTTCTTGTCACTGTAAGGAGATGTGTGAATTGAAATGCAGAAGGTATTTTCATGACATGCCCACAGAATGAAATAGAGTGGACCCTTGTAGGCTTATATTTTTCAAAACCCACTTTGATAAGTGTACTTAAATGCTTTAACCTCCCTTTTAACCCACCACCCACCAGAGGTAATGGAAAAGAAAGGTTAATAGAGCAAAGAGTATGTGGACCTGTTTATAAATAGTTCTTTGGGGCAAATCCAATTTGCGTTGTCAGGAGAGCAGCAGTTCAATTCACACAAATCAGCAGTGGGATCTTGATACACTTGCAAACACCATTCACGAATCAGCAACAGCAGTTTGATCCCGAAGAAACTGAGAGACTCTGCCAATTGATCTGAGTTCACAGAAGCTGCAAGAAGCCACCAGAATACCATTAGAAGTTCTTTGGTGTGTTTCTTTCTAAGAAGTCACAACAAACAGATTGTTGAAGAAGGCAAGGGACAGCACCATTCACTGTCCATTGGGTTATATTTATACCATTCCCAAACATGTCTTCTCTCAAGTGTCTGCTCTAGCAAAACATCACATGGCTTTTTTCCAAGTAGCTTCTAGAAAAAAACCACATGTCTGTTCTCAGCAAAACATCCTCCCGCAAGTCTGCTTTAGCAAAAACATCCTTCTCATAAGATAGTTTCAATAGAAATATCACAGGACACAACTGAGTCTCCAAAGATACGAGAAATTTCCACTTCAGACCCTGAACCCCCACAGTCAGGACCAGGATAGTGAATAGTAGGAGTCTGTGTTCAGTTGGTGTCAGCTGATCATTTCCTGTGATATGGAAGAGAAGGGCTTATTCTCAAGGACTTCTGAACTTACTTCAAGGCTAATCAGCACGGAATGACTTTTTAGTGGTTGACGTTCCACAACTCAAAGACTATATTTTTCCAAATATTTAGCATACCTTTTTTGTTTTACTAACATGAAATTAAATTCAGTGACTGAAACCTTGCTTAAAGACTTATATTTATAATTTTCTAGTTCTACCTATGTGTGCATCTTTGTGTGGGTATGTGAATGAGACTGCAGGTGCCTAGGGAGATCAGAGGTGTAGGAACCCCAGAGAATGGATTTTCATCTTCTGTGAATACTCCAAATTGGGTGCTTGGAACTGAAAAAATTCCCTGTTATAGAACAGCAAGTTTTCTTACCCACTGAGTTATCTCTCCAGCCTTCAAAACCCTTAAAGTGTCTTACTACATTGTGATTGACAAAAATCAGATACACAGACAACTTAGTCATATACTTTTAAAAACCAAGTGATTCTTAAGTAGTTCTATAAAATTTACAAAATTGTTAAGTTTGGAAAAGCTTCATCTGTATCTGTATCATGTATCTCTATTTCTACCTCGATTTATCCCTATCTATATCTATTTATCCCCATCTATAGCTATCTATATCTATCTATATCCATCTATATCTGTATCTATAATCTCTCTATCTCTATCTCTGTCTCTA
Source organism: Mus minutoides (assembly GCA_902729485.2). Classification (NCBI taxonomy): domain Eukaryota; kingdom Metazoa; phylum Chordata; class Mammalia; order Rodentia; family Muridae; genus Mus; species Mus minutoides. The sequence goes on along the minus strand of LR750344.1, from coordinate 491,111 downwards.
TCTCTCTACCCAATCTATATCACTATATCATACACACACAACTTCATTTGCATTCAGAGCCAGTCTACCTTTCTTCCTTCCTCCCTCACTCCTTCCCTCCCTCCCCTTCCCTTTCTTCCTCTCTTTTTCCATTTATTTCTTCATTTCTCCATTTTTATGATCTTATTTTTTCTTCACTGTGACTTATTTCAGAATACCAGTAGAGGAAAAAGATACATGCCTTAGTTTTGGGTTCTTTTATCAACTCAAGGAAAATAAATTTAGGCATGTTTTTTCTTACTTCTGTAACTTCTGTTTCTCATGGTAGGTGTTTTATTGGCTTAAAATCCAGCTAAGTTCTTGTTGAGCTCACAAGACCTTGAAGGATGCCTTGGCTTGGTGAGTGCTCATGTCATGGTAACTGATGCTGAAACCAGCTCAAATAACCTCCAAATTAGAAATGACAATAACACGTTGAAAAGTTTTCAAGAAAATCTCTCTTCCACTTTCTCTAAATTTAATTTATACTTTGCTGTAGTTTCAACCATAAGCATGAATAATTCATTTTCAGGGAAGGGTCACAATGAGGTGGCCCTGGACACTGCTCTTCAGTTTGGTAATTCCTATACATGGGTAGGAATTCAAATTATTGTCTGAAATGTCCCCTTTATTATTTTCTTTTCTGTTTTTCTTTTCTCTTCTTTTCCTTTCCTTTCTTTCCCATCTTCTTCCTTTGCTCTTCATCTTTTCTATCTGATTTCCTGAAAATTTTTTGGGTGGGTCCTAAAGACTAGAGCAAAGGCCAAGTGTTTGGGATGTGGAAGCCAACAGAAGCATGGCAGGATTTATGTCTCTCCCCACTTCTTTTTATCTATTAATTTCAGAAATTAAAAAAAAAGAGTTCATTGAGAATGACTTTCATGTGGTTACCTCCCGTTGCAATAAAAAAATTCATAAAGAAGGAAATCCACCCAGAGTTTTATTTAGATTATCAATCAGGTTAATGTTTTCAGAGTATGTTTTAATTAACAAGAATAACCCTCATGCAGCCAATGTCTATTCTTCAAACATTCTTACATTTAGCAACCTCTAGAAGTTATTAGTCATTTATTTGATTTATAAAATGCACTCATCACCCAGGCCTCTGGGCATATTTACAACACTGATGTGAATTTAATTAATACAATGTTGCTTGGTTTTCCTCAGCAAACAGATTTCCTCACCTCCCTCCTGTAGCTACCAGGAGTCAGGAAGAGAGCCAGCTTGCACAGATGGCTTGTACAACTGGCTCAAAGGAAGTTTCAACTGCTGATGTGCCAGGCTAGGAAATACATTTCACAGAATGCCACTCTCATGTTGCTCAGGTGGTTGACACCCACAAGAAGGCTCCATGACCACCTCAGCTGCAAAGCAGCATGGAGGGAAACCTGGAAATGTTGTGAAGGTTGCACCCACCCTTCTGTCACTCGCCCAATTAAAGATCCAGGCATCAGAAAGCAGAACTTAGAATATTTTGTTTTATTAGCAAGTGACATGTGAGATACACTTCCAAGCTATTTCTGGTATCAGCACAAACTGCCAACTCTGGTTTTCCTGAGCATTTTCATGGTGTTGGCAATGATGTCCCCAAAACTGAACACAAGATCTTGACCACAAAGCATACTGGACAGTGTCTCACCATTGCCTACTCCAAGTAGAGGAATTAAACTAGGTGTGATGGAGCAACTCTAGTACCCAGGAAGCCAGGCAGGAGGTTGCTAGCTCAGGCAGGCTGCATTGATATAGTGACAATGACTCGCATGATAATTAGAAAGACCTTGAGTGTGTGTGTGTGTGTGTGTGTGTGTGTGTGTGTGTGTGAGAGAGAGAGAGAGAGAGAGAGAGAGAGAGAGAGAGAGAGAGAGAAAGAGAGTCTATACATAAGCAAAAACATTCTACTAATTGTTTAATAATTAAAGGCTTTTTAAAGAGCAAGGGCAGCCACAGTGCTCCATACCCAAATACTGCCTAGAGAG
>LR750344.1:475510-489017 GCA_902729485.2 Mus minutoides | reverse complement strand
GGTCTCTGTCTGCCCCCTGGAGCTGACCCTGTTCTACACTTCTCCAAACCCAAATTCATCCTGAGAGAACTGGTCTCCCAGGATACTGACAGACAGGCTTGCAGGAGGGACAAGCCACAGTCAGAGACTACAAGTCTAGCTAATACCAGAGATATCCAGATGGCAAAAGGCAAGCACAAAAAGCTTACCAACAGAAACCAAGGCATTATCAAAACCCAGTTCTCCCACCACAGTGAGGCCTGGATACCCCAACATACCAGAAAAGCAAGACTCTGATTTAAAGTCACATCTCATGATGATGATAGAGGACTTTAAGAAGGACATAAATAACTCTCGTAAAGAAATACAGCAGACCACAGATAAGTACCTAGAAGCCCTTAAAGAGGAAACACACACAAAAAATACCTTAAAGAATTACCGGAAAACACAACCAAACATGTGAAGGAATTGAACAAAACCTTCCAGGATCTAAAAATGGAAATAGAAACAATAAAGAAGTCAGAAAGGGAGAAAACCCTGGAGATAGAAAACCTAGGAAAGAGATAAGGAGTCATAGAGAACACAAGAAATAGAAGGGAGAATCTCAGGTGCAGAAGATACCATAGAAAACATTGACACAACAACCAAAGAAAATGCAAAATGCAAAAAGGTCCTAATCCAGAACATTCAGGAAATCCAGGATACAATGAGAAGACCAAACCTAAGGATAATAGGTATAGAAGAGAGCAAAGATTTTCAACTCAAAGGGCCAGTAAATATCTTCAACAAAGTTATAGAAGAAAACTTCTCTAACCTAAAGAAAGAGATGCCCATGAACATACAAGAAACCTACAAAACTGCAAATAGACTGAATCATAAAAGAAATTTCTCTAGTCACATAATAATCAAAACACCAAATGCACAAAACAAAGAAAGAATATTAAAAGCAGTAATAGATAAAGGTCAAGTAACATATAAAAGCAGACCTATCAGAATTACACCTGTCTTCACAAGAGAGAGTCTAAAAGCCAGAAAATCCTGGTTAGATGTTGTACAGACCCTAAGAGAACACAAATGCCAGCCAAGGCTACCATACCCAGCAAAACTCTCAATTACCATAGAAGGAGAAACCAAGATATTCCATGACAAAAACAAATTTATATAGTATCTCTCCACAAATCCAGTCCTACAAAGTATAACAGAAAACACCAACACAAGGAGGGAAAATACACCCTAGAGAGAGCAGGAAAGTAATCCCCTTTCAACAAACCTAAAAGATATCCACACAAATATAATTCCACCTCTAACAACAAAAATAACAGGAAGCAACAATCACTATTCCTTAATATATCATAATATCAATGGACTCACTTCCCCAATAAAAGATATAAAATAACAGACTAGATGCATAAACAATTCCCTACTCATTGACAACTTGGGTAAGGTAGAAATAAAGAGAGAAATGAATGACTTTTAGAATTTAATGAAAATGAAGCCACAACATACCCAAACTTATGTGACAAAATGAAAGCAGTCCTAAGAGGAAAACTCGTAGCCCTGAGTGCCTCCAAAAAGAAACTGGAGAGAACATACATTAGCATGTTAACAGTACACCTGAAAGTTCTAGAACAAAAAAGAAGCAAACACACCCAAGAGGAATAGATGGCAGGAAATAATCAAACTCATCAACCAAGTAGAAACAAAAAGAAATGTACAAAGAATGAACAAAACCAGGAGCTGGTTCTTTGAGGAAATCTTTCTGTCTCTTCCTTCTTTCCTTCCTTCTTTCTTTCCTTCCTTCTTTCTTTTTTACTTCTTTCCTTCCTTCCTTCCTTCCTTCCTTCCTTCCTTCCTTCCTTCTTTCCTTCCTTCTTTCCTTCCTTCCTTCCTTCCTTCCTTCCTTCCTTCCTTCCTTCCTTCCTTCCTTCCCTTCTTTCTTTCTTTCTTTCTTTCTTTCTTTCTTTCTTTCTTTCTTTCTTTCTTTCCTTCTTTCTTAGTTTTTTTCCCAAATATAGCCTAACCAGAGTCAAAGTGAAAAAAGAAACTCCAGTTGAGAAACCATCTCCGTCAGATAGGGGAGGGGCAGGGTGCCACATCATTCATTCATGTCTCTTCTACTTTTCTTTTTCTTTTTCTCTTTCTTTTTAGTAATCGACATAAAGTTCTGTTACCTGTCAATCAGTTGTGATGGTCAACTCTGATTGTCAACTTGACAAGTTCTAGAATCACCCAGAAGACCAGCCTCTGAGCAAGTTGTAGACATTATTTTGATTAGATTCATTAAAGTGGCAAGGCCAACTTTAAGAGTGTGTGGCACCATTCCCTAGGTTTAAGTTCTAGACTGCTAGCTCATGCTGCCTTTCTAACTCCACCATGATGAACTGTAATGTAATGTACATTGAGTAATGTAAGCCAAATAAACCTTTTCTTCATTAAGTTGTTTTGGCCAAAGTAAGTTATCACAGCAATATGAAAAAAAAAATGTAAGAAGAAATCAGTGACTGATCATGGCTTTATCTATTAAGGTCTAAAACATATATTTATAAAGGGAGAATCTGGGCATGTTGAAACACACTTGTAATCCTAGTGCTTGGACAGAGGATGCAGAAAGATTGTGAGTTTAAGAATAGCTTGGAATTAACCAACAGATTGGGAAAAGATCTTCACCAGTCCTAAATCTGATAGAGGGCTAATATGCAATAGATACAAAGAACCCAAGAAGGTAGACTACAGAAAACTGATAACCCTATTAAAAAATAGGTACGGAGCTAAACAAAAAATTCTCAAGTGAGGAATACTGAATGGCTGAGAAGTACCTAAAAAATGTTCAACATTCTTAGTCATCAGGGAAATGCAAATCAAAACACAATCCTGAGATTCCACCTTACACCAGTTAGAATAGCTAAGATCAAAAACTCAGTTGACAGCAGATGCTGGCAAGGATGTGGAGAAAGAAGAACACTCCTCCATTGCTGGTGGGAATGCAAGCTGGTACAACCACTCTGGAAATCAGTTTGACGGTTCCTCAGAAAATTAGACATAGTACTACCTAAGGACACAGCAATACCACTCCTGGATATATACCCAGAAGATGGTTCAACATGTAATTAGGGTACATGCTCTAATATGTTCGTAGCAGCCTTATTTATAATAGCCAGAAGCTGGAAAGAACCCAGATGTCCCTCAACAGAAGAGTGGATACAGACAATATGGTATATTTGTGCCGCTGTCAAAAACAATGAATTTATGAAATTCTGAGACAAATTAATAGATCTGGAGCATAACATCCTGAGTGAGATAACCCAATCACAAAAGAACACACATGTACTCACTGATAAGTGGAAGCCGGAATACCCAAGATACAATTCACAAAACACATGAACCTCAAGAAGGAAGACCAAAGTGTAGAAACTTCGATCCTTCTTAGACGGGGGAACAAAACACCTATGGAAGGAGTTACAGAGACACAGTGTAGAGCAGAGACTGTAGGAAAGGCCATCCAGAGACTGCCCCACCTGAGGATCTATCCCACATACAACCACCAAACCCAGACACTATTGTGGATGCCAGCAAGAGCTTGCTGACAGGAACCTGATATAGCTATCTCCTGATAGTGCCTGACAAATAAAGAAGTGATGCTCACAGCCATCCATTGGATGGAGCACAGGGTCCACAATGAAGGAGCTAGAGAAAGTACCCAAGGAGCTGAAGGAGTTTGCAGCCCCATAGGAGGAACAACATTATGAACTAGTTAGTACCCCTAGAACTCCCTGGGACTAAACCACCAACCAAAGAAAACACATGGTAGAACTCATGGCTCTAGCTGCATATGTAGCAGAGGATGGCCTAGTTGGTCATCAATGGATAGAGAGGGCCTTGGTCCTGTGAAGGTTCTATGCCCCAGTATAGGGGAATACCAGGGCAGGGGAGTGGGTGGGTTGGTGAGCAAGGGGAGAGGGAAGAGGATATGGGATTTTTGGAGGGGAAACTAGGAAAGGGAATATCATTTGAAATGTAAATAAAGATAATATGTAATAAAGGGAAAAAAAGAAAAAAGAATACCCTGGATTATAGAGCTATTCTGTCTAAAAACCTAACTAGATAGATAAATAAATAAATAAATGAAAATCAGTAAAAATAAAAAACTAAAAGAGAACTTGTCTACTTCTTCACAATGTGAAAACAAACACTTTTACAATTCTTAAAGATTTTTCATTTTTCTTTCATTTCTTTTTACTTAATTCTTGTTTTTCCTCCATTGCATTGACACATTCAGAATATTCAGATTAAATCGTATAATTTTTCCATCAGTTGGTATCAGCTTTTTTCTGAGCTATGAAGCAAAAGCATCCAAAGTGGTAGGCAAATGGCAGCATTATCAGCCCCTCAGACCTTTCAGAAAGCTCAGAGAACTTTCTGATCCCACCCCCAACCCATTTCAACCTGTTGCTTCACCTGTCAACACATTGAATGCAACACCATAATTAATACCAGAAGAGAGAATGCTGGTCCAACTTGCCCAAAATGGCTGCCTATGTAGGAAAAGCATGAAGTCTTCCATGAGTCTAGGAAGTAGCTAACCTGAAGTTCCTTCCCTTTTCTCACTCCAGTGGAAAGTCTAAGAGGGGCATTAGAGCAAAGCTTCCTTTAGGGACTCAAAAGGTATTTTCTCACTCTTCTTCCTATGGACTCTTTTCCCTTTCTGAAGGAAAAACTTTTCTTCTGTGGGATGATCCAGTTAAAATTTGTCCTAGGTTTGGGATCTGCACTTTCAGACACCCTCTGGGAGAGGATGGATGGATCATCTCACTGAGACTCTACCGTGGGATTTGGGGGCTAAAGTGTCTCTTGTTAATAACAATTCTTTTTTTTTTTTTTTTTTTTTTTTTCTGAGATTACAGTAGCACCATGTTAATTCTGCCAGGCTTGTGGTAGCATATCTGTTTGTAAAGAATTCCAAGCTCAGATTCTCAGGAGGTAGAAAGTGAGAGATGACTGAGAAGTGAAGGGTGGAAAGAAACAAGATGGCTGTCTTTAGTCAGCTTCTCCCTGTTGTTTCAAGGTTTATACCATGGCATGCGTGACACATAATCAGACACTGGGTGCTGTGCCCTTATAGTCTGCAGGAGAAGACATCATTGTGCCTTTTAAGGCATACTTCTTTATTTCTTAGAAGTAAAATTAATGCCTTAAATGTAACTCAAGTAGAAATTTCCCATATAAGGGTAGGGGAGGCCTGGCCCATTGTTTGTATGTGGGTAGGGGAGGAGCAGGAGTGTCACCTGAGAAAATCCTAAAAAGACATTTCCCAAACTCAGTTGGGAGAGTGCTTGTCTAGCATGCAGGAAGCCTCAGGCTCATCCTTAGCACCATTGAAACTGGATGAGTAATAGATACTTGGAAACCCAGCATCCATAACAGATGTACAGGAAGCTCAGGAGTTCAAGGTTATCCCAGTTATATAGAGTTTGAGGCTAGCCTGGAGCATGTGCAATCTTGGGCAAATTTTATATATATATTCAAATTTTAGATGATAATAGTAATAGCAACTTGTATTCAATTACATACCAAGGGGACACAATCTCAATTCTCTTAATATTTCTTTTAGTTTGTTGTTGTTAGCACATATATTGATGTTGGAATAACCAAGGCTTGGAGGAATTTAGCACCTTGATCAGGGGCTTATGTTGAGGCTCATTAAGGAAAGCTAATTCCTTCCGGTTTAGAGAATGGAATACAACTTTGGCCTTGCCTTGAGTTTAATATTTCAAGATGCCTCAAATATAAATTAATCCAGCTAAGGCTGCCAATCATCTGGTAGAGTTCACTCTCCAGTAAGGCTGATTTAATCCAAGCTAAAGAGATGGTAGGAATAATCATCCCTTTAATGAGATGATGTAGTTTCCATCACAGAAACCCTACCTTTAATGAAGGCACTTAGGGATGGGTCTGCTCATCTCTGACCAATTTCTTGAATTACTCAGAAAAAAATTGCCTCTCTCCTTTTCCTTTTATCTCTTGTACTTTCTTCTGTCAAAGCCTGGACACATTCCCTTGGGCTTTGAACTTTCTCTTTTCTATGAAAGTATCCCAACCTCTGCCCAAACCCTTCTATCACATGCTGCTTGTGAATGGCATGGCTTTCTTTCTTCTCTGACTTCCTCCTGCAGGAGACATAGAGTTCTAGAGGACATTCTTTATCTTTTAAAAGTTAATAAAATTAGTAATTTTAATAAAGCTGCTCTCAAGCTCGATTCTGAGTCTATTCTTCAATTCTTTTATTAATGTGACTAAGAACCCAGAGAGGGGACTTAAACTTCCCTAGTAACATGGTATACCAGACAAGATTCCCCCTAATTACATAACACTATGTTAAAGTTCACACAGCTAGGAAGTCAAAGTATTAGATGTTTTCACTCTGGTAGTTTGATTCTAATTCTGAACTATTAGACACTGTGTCCCTTATATTAATAACAATCTGGACTTAAACTTCCAGAATGGAAGCTTCCAGGTGTATTCTTTTTAATCATGAACAATCCTATGTTGTTATCTGCATTGATAGGAAAACAAAATTAAATAATCTCTTTAGGACTATAGATTAGGTAGTGGTAGAATTAATGTATGAACTCAGAGAAAAAATATGCATAAATACATTGTTTTTTTTCTTCGTGTGTGTGTGTGTGTGTGTCCCTGAGGAAAGACCATAGACTCAGTCTAATTATAATTAAAGTATTTATTGATCAGAAATTGTCATCTTGCTCGGAACTAATCAATAAATCTTTTAATTATAATTGGATTGAGTCTATTTTTCACCTAGGGGTCATAAACTCTATAACATGTTTGAGTTTTTAATAGGAGGATGGAGAGCACATGCCAAAACCCATGCATGGAGATCAGAAGACAATTTTATGGAGTTAATTCTCTTCTTATATCCTTTTGTGGGTTCTTGAGATCAAACTGAGATCTTCAGGCTTGTATAACAAATACTACCACCTGTTTTGATCAGTTAATTTAACTGTAAATCAGATAAAAATCTCAGATTGTTGGGGAAGAGAATTTCATTTGAGAAATTAATTTGCCTATAGGCATGTCTGTAGGGGATTGTTTTGATTGTTCATTGATGTGAAAGGGCCAAGCCCACTATAGGGTATGCCGTTCCCTAGGCAGGTGGTCCTGAGCTATATATGAAAGCTAATTTAGTATATGCCTGCCAGATAATTAGCATATTCCTCCATAGTTTCTGCCATATTTCTTTGGCTGTGACATGAGTTTCTTGGTTGGAGGTAATGTTGTTTGTTAGCTGGCTTTTAATTTTTTATTATTATTTTAAAATTTTATGTGTCTGGGGTTTTTTGTTTGTTTGTTTGTTTTTGTTTGTTTTGTTTTTGTCTCATGTGTATCTTTGAACCACATGCGTGTAGTGCCCTTGGAGGCTAGAAGTGGGCATTAGATTCCCCTGTGACTGGTACTACAGTTGGTTGTGAGCCATCATGTGGGGACTTGATCCTCTGCATAAGCAACAAGCTTTCTTTAGCCCTGAGCCAACTTTCCAGACCACTCAGGTAAGGTTATGTGGAATAGAAAGTGTGGAATTCAAATTCCTGTCTGGAGTCCCTTTGTGATAGATTGTGACCTGGATTTGTCAGGCTAATGAAATCTTTATCTCCTAAGTTGCTTTCGGTCAGGGTGTTTTATTGCAGCAAGACATGAAGCTAAAATACTTGCTAAGCCATCTTGCAGGCCTTTAAGCCATTCCTTAATAAATAAGAATAGCTGTGTGCTCAGGAGGTTATGGAAGGAATAGTTTATATCTAGACAAGCAACTATAAGAAATTCAAGCTTAAAAGAGCAAAGACTGCTGGGCGGTGGTGGCGCATGCCTTTAATCCCAGCACTTGGGAGGCAGAGGCAGGTGAATTTCTGAGTTTGAGGCTAGCCTGATCTACAGAGTGAGTTCCAGGACAGCCAGAGCTACACAGAGAAACCCTGTCTTGAAAAACAAACAAACAAACAAACAAACAAACAAACAAACAAACAAACAAGAGCAAAGACTGGAATAAAGGTCTGAAAGAGTATACCAGGGGTGATCAACCTCCACTGTATGCCACCATGGCTCCCTCTCTGAGTCTAACTGGACCCAAACATGTTGGCCATGCCCTCTCACCAGTTCTAGATGTACTTGTGACCCTCTATCTAAAACACTGGCTAGCATTTAGCTCAGTTACTTGCTTTCCTTCTTGTTGGCATAAGCCATACATTTCCCTCTTTGCCAGGATTTGTGAGTATGTTATGTCAGCAACATAGATGAAGATATCTATGTCTTTCCATGGAGACAGAACTTACTGTGTAACAATAAATTCACAATCTGCACCAATTTCATTGACTTCAGTTTGCCAAGTATTCTTGATTTCCCTCATTGCTGGCTGCTGCCAGTCACAGTTCTTTTATTCCAAATTTAATAACTGGTATTCACTCTCAGATCACATTTCATACTTCACATAATAATAAACAGACACACAGACTACTGGATGGCTAAGAAAGAGTTAAAGTGGTTGTAGGGTTCTCAGAGGTTGTTCTAAAGTCAAAGGCAGAGCTGAAAACGTGCAAGGGAGGGTCTACAGGGCACCAAAGAGAAGTCTTCTGAACCACAGGAATTCAGGATCAGAGTTGGCAAATGTAGGTTCTGAGGCTAGACCTGGATACAGGCTAAGTGTCACAGACAGGAGAAATGTGCGTGTGCTAGACTCCAGACACAGATGCACAAGAGCATCCCTGTGACAATTATCTGGTTGAGGCTTGTGACAAATGGACAGGTGACTTAATCAGCTCGTCTGTCACATTGCAATCTTGATGTTTTACATTTTGATAACATCAGGTGTGTGTGTGTGTGTGTGTGTGTGTGTGTGTGTGTGTGTGTGTGTGTCTATCCAGTGTGCTTGATAAGCTCACATGTTTGGTGTTTCTGACATGATCTGGTCTGCTTTCAGGTATCATTTGTCAGTTTGTACCATTTGGTGAGCTGGCCAATGCTAGATTTTACCAGTGTAAACAAGATGAAGAATCTTTCTTTCTTGGCCTTTAGAAAATGTAGTAATTGTGGTCAGGTGGGTGCTTTTTACAATAGAGTTATTCAAAGCTTGGAACAGCTGGAAAATGATATTCCACACTAGAGCATCCCAGAATGAGCCCAGCTTGTCCTTAACTCAGACCAGAAATACAGAAATACACACATTCTGTCAATCTACCTCCTGTGTCTACCATGTCTTCACTCCCAGATACATTCTTTTTTTTTTTTTTTTTTTTTTGAATTTGATGTTTCTTTATTCTCTGGCTATTTTGAAGATTTGCTTTTATCTTTTTTTCCCAATTTTTATTAGATATTTTCTTCATTTAAATTTCAAATGCTATCCAGAAAATCCCCTATACCCTCCCCCATCCCCCGCCCTGCTCCCCTATCCACCCACTCCCACATCTTGGCCATGGCATTCCCCTGTACTGGGGCATATAAAGTTTGCAAGACCAAAGGGCCTTTCTTCCCAATGATGGCCGACTAGGCCATCTTCTGAAACATATGCTGCTAGAGACACGAGCTCTGGGGGGTACTGGTTAGTTCATATTATTCTTCCACGTATAGGGTTGGAGACCCCTTCAGCTCCTTGGGTACTACTTTCTCTAGCTCCTCCCTTGGCAACCCTGTGTTCCATCTAATAGCTGACTGTGAGCATCCACTTCTGTGTTTGCCAGGCACTGGCATAGCCTCACACAAGACAGCTATCCCAGATACATTCTTTATAGCCTGTCCCTGTCACACCCTTCTCACACTCAGGCCAAGTAATGGAACTTTTAAAGTGGGCTCTTGATTCTGCAGTGGGTTAGACCAGCAGTATGATTACCACGTGGGAGCTTGTAAAGAATGAGCACTGTCTCGTTCTCCCCTCAGTCTACAGATAATCCATATTGATGAAATTCTGTGTGATCTGTGTCCGCGAGAGGCACTAGGATTCAAGTCCAATAGGCAAGACTGGTGAAAGTATCACACTGAATTAGTGTTTTGATAATACTGGAGAAACCAGAAAGGGCTGCCCTAAAAGAGAAGGAATATATTCCATTTGAAAAACAGCATACGCAAAGCACATCTGGGGAATCTGTAGCTGTTTTTCTTGAGTACAACATGAAAGAGAGGTGGATATGGTGGCTTTAAGATATGACGGCAAACTCCCTGGCATGTATTCCTTCCAAACCTTATCCCTTGAATGTGGTTGGGTTTTTGACTTTGTGAAGTCAAGAGTGGTGGATGGGCTGTTATATCACTTGCTAGGCTGGATTCTAAAAGGCATTTGGCTTTCAGTTATTTCTGGAACCTCAAGCTGCAATCTAAGATGTTTAAGTAATTTGAGGCTGTCACACTCACTGCATTAGGATTCACTGAAAGGTTCAGGAGAGGGAAATGTGCTGCTTGCAAGCCCATTGGCGGAGGAGCTTAGTTGAAAAGCTGCTGCTGTATGTTAGAAGAAAGATGATAAGGCTTTGAACTAGGAGAATGCCAGCTAGAACAGAGAATAAATCTGAAAGTGATTTGAAAAGAAAAACTTTGAGGAGTTGATTTGTTGGATGTGAGGGTGAGGCAGATGTGGTGTCCCTTGGATGTGTGGACCTCTGGTATTTTCACTTACTGAAATAAGGGAAGTGGAAAGATAAGGAGAGGCTTTGAGGGAAAACTGTGAGTGTGTTCAGAATGTCTCAGGCTAGTGATGCATAAAGTTCATTGGGGGATAGATCGAGACACATGAGTCACAACTTAATCCCTGATGTACCCCTTCTATTCATGATCATACAAAACATAATGAATTCAAGGCAACACTCATGAGGCTCTTACACTGAAATAGTGTGTTGATTCCTCGAGTGATCTCTGGAGTCTGTATGCAAGGGTCAGAGGAGGATCTGAGGGTGATAGGGAGAAGAGGTATCATCAGTGATTGATGTTACGCTATGGAATATTTTCCTTCTTTGATATCAGTGGCCTGAAGTGTTGAGAAGCAGTGATAACTAAACAGAGGTGTGATGAATAGGTACCTTCATCTTTTCTGAAACCTTCCTCTACTTTGTTGCATGTCAAGAAGTCTTCCAGAGTATTCATCTAACTATTGTTTGTGGGTGACACTTTGGGGGACCAGCTCTCTATGGTCCTGGGTAACTTGAAGAGCTAATGATTAAGGAGTAGCTTGAACTTCTGTGCAAACAAAAGCAATGGGGAGAGTTGGAGCTTGGACAGTCAGGCCCCTCATCTTACTGTGTACACTGAACCTTGGGATATGCTTTGTCCAAGATCTTTTAATTTTCCAAGCTTTGCTGTTTCTTGGAAATCTATACAATTCTATGTATTATTTTTTTTACTTGTTAGGGCCACTGTTAGTAAATGTTGGCTAGACTGCACTGCCATGATTTTTGACTTAGGATGAATTGATTGGCTGTGCAGTAGATTGAAAGTGCTGTGTAAATGCACAAGATGAAGCAACACCCCCCCACCCCCATCAGCACAAGAAGGAAATTTGCTCCCACTTCACCTATCAGAGTATGGTCTGCTGCTAACCATGGAACCTAGACCATGTCCTCGAGTTCTGCGGATAAGAGATGGCTGGGACAATTTCCAGAGTAGTGGTTTTTGAAACATCTGCAGCCTCAGAGCTTAGGAAGAGCAAGCACAAAATGTGTTTTTGCAAATGTTTTTCATAGATTTAAGACATAAGCTGTTTAGCAGATTGTCTTGCTTAAGAAATATTACTGGTTTTAGCTGACAAGTTGGATTTTATGAGCTGATTGATGCCAGCTGCCAATTGTCCAGAGAATGTTCCAGTTGGCCACCTCCCGAGACCCTGGGAAGGCTGGTGTCGTCAAAGGGTAGGTGAGATTTGGGTGGATAAAATAGAGTTTTCAAAAGCTAATATGATTTTTGAAAGTATTTGAAATATAAATATCTAGTAGTCCAAAGCACATTGTACCTTGTGGGCTATTCTACTGTCTTCAAAGGCTGTATACAGTCTCTTTATTTATTTCTTTGATTCTTATTAGATTTCCTAATAGAAAAAAAACTCTATTAATATTTCTGCACATATGCAAGCAGGTCCAAAATTGAATTAGGCACTTTTATTTTTAAAGTTTATTTTCATTTAGCATGTAAGAGGCCCAAAGAGAGCAGCATCAGATTCCTTGGAGCTAGAGTTATATGCAGTTGTAATCCCCCTACTCCCATGTGCACTAGAAACCCAACTGATGTCCTCTGGAGGAGTGGCAAGCTCTCTGAACCATGAAACCCTTTTTCCAACCCAATTGTACAGTCTTTTCAAGAGGAAATTTAGATTTAAAAAAATTATTAGTCCTTTTCTTTTAAATTTATTTTTGTGTGTTTTAGTTGAAATAGAGTCACATACCTCCTTCCCCTTTCTTTCTCTAGACCCTCCCATGCCTGTGTGCTCAAGTTAATAGCTTATTTTTCTTTGATTATTATTGTCACACACACATTTGTATACACAAACTATATAAACACATCCTACTGATTTTGCTTTTGCTGATTGTGTGTATATGGTTCTAGAGATGACTCCTTTCTACTGGACAACCAATTAGTGAATTCATATCCAGGGAGGCTAATTCTCCCTGACCTAGTAGTCAGTATGGGGAGGACAGAGTAAACATTTTCCCCTTCTGGGTTAGCATGTCTATTGGTACTACCATTGTTCCAGTTTCTAGGAGAGCTTGTTTCCCTGCAGATTTCCTGACTCTTACAATCTTTCTACACTGTTTTCTGAACCTTAGATGCTTAGAGCTGTGATGCAGATATATCAGTTGGCTCCCCACTATCTGTTGATAACTATCTTGAGTCCAGTTGTAGTTTTCTGTGATGGTTTCCATTTGCTGTAAAGAAAAGCATATTTGATGAGGGGAGGTAGCTATATTTATCTGTGGGTATAAGGATAAGATTTAAGATGTAGTAAGGAATTATGCTGGGCTAAGCAAAATGGTGATGCAAAATTCTCCTTTAAGATCTATGAGCTTAGTAGCCCTGGGAAGCTGCCTAGAATTCTATTATGAGGCATAATTTCCCTCCCGTTGAGTGGGCCTTAAGTCCAATTAGACATCTATCAGTTACTATTAACATATGGAGGCCACTTATTGTGCTTTTATGGATATTTTTCCTGTTGGTCATTGTCCTGGTTCCTCGGTGTTTCTGCTGGGTAGGACTATTAATTGTTAATTGCTTCCCTCTCCTTTCTGGTACCCATAAAATCTAGACTACAGGAAAGGGCTTTCCAATTGAATACAGCTGGGATCCCTATGTCCTAAATGAACAGTATCTTAAGAAATAGGCAGCTACCTTCAACCTCTGAGATGCAACCAAAGATTTTATCAATACTCTATACTGTTTGGAGAGACAATGGTCTATTTTGGCCAATGATTCAAAAGGAAGTTTCTCCTGTCTGGTTTGGGTTAGGTATAACTTTATTTAAGATCTCTCTCTCTCTCTCTCTCTCTCT
>LR750344.1:456508-475410 GCA_902729485.2 Mus minutoides | reverse complement strand
TGTGAGGTCTACATCCTATCCAAGTGTGTTACTGGTGTTAAGAGTGCAAGCAAGGTTGTTGAAGTCATCACTCACTGGTACACAACTCTGATGCCTTGTGGTTTATGTTGGATCTTTATTTTTGTTTCATGAACTGGTAAACATCAAATGAGAAGAAGAGCTTTTACAGTGTATTTCATGCTTCATAACTGAAGTTCAAGTTACAGAGCACAGCAACCCTGGAGTGGTGTTACCAATGTCAATGGACAAGTACACATAAAACCTCTGAAAATTGCTGAGAATTGATTATACTTTAGAAATCAGAATGCCTAGTATGTTAATTCATGTTTAGCAAAGATAGTTTAGATGAGTTTAATTGTAAGATAAAATAACAAATAATTGTGTGTGTGTGTGTGTGTGTATGCACGCGAGTGTATGTAATAGCACTTCTGTTTGCAGTTCAAAGTGACTTTAGTAAGAGATTTCATCAAAGCACTCTTTATGGAAATAATTCTCTGCTGTGAGTAATAGCTTCCTAAATATTACCAAACACCCACTTATTTAAATTGGTGACATGTTCTTCCTTTTTGGTGTTGCTTAAGGGAAGGTGGTTACCTCTCCTGATTAAATCTACATGGCCCTGTGTAGAAGAAAATTCAGTGCTTCTGACATTGAATTGGGTAGACAGCAGAGGCACTGCCTGTGGTATTGGACTGAGTTCTAAAGGGAAAATACACAGTAAGCGCCAACCCTCCCGCTTCTGTCATTGTCTCCAAATAGGGATTTCTAGTAAAGGGAACATTTTTATCACGTCCACTGGACAATGAATATTCAGAATACCCTGAGTCTGCTTATCAGAAGAGAGGGTCCTATATCAAGATACAACATGGAGGGAGTCAAGTGATCCAAACAAATTACTATTAGATAGATAGCACCTAAATATTGTTTTCTGGAAAACAAGTAATGAATGGAAAGCATGGTGGAATTTATGAAGAGCATCATGAAGGTATTGGTTGACTTTATTATATTTTAGCCATTTATTATACTTGTGGTCCTTGGCTTAATATTAAACTTTGGGAACCCTATCATTTAGACAATAAGTACTCGGTAGTCAGCACTGTATTGTTTGGAAATGAGCAGAGTAGTTACGTACATTTCATCACTGGAACATCATGTCTGAGCTCAGGTTATGTCTACTCTAGCAGAAAACCATAGTTTGTGGGGGCATCTAAGTTAATCCTTAGTTCTAAAACATCCTATTATATTCCTCTTTCTCTCTCTCTTTTTCTCTACCTATCTCTCTTTTGTTCCTAGCATGTCTGGAATGTGTGTTTGGGGCATATTGCCATGCAACCCGGAGTTAGTTGGACAGTTAGATTAGTTAGCTGGACAGTTAGATTCATGGAAGGTATTCTTTAAGGTGAGTGGCCTGAAGTATTCCTTTAAACTCATTAAAATACTACCAACACATAACACACAATGAACATTTTATATGCACAGATTGGCAAGGTTTGACATGTATATATTACCATCAAAGCAGTAACTCCAATAAGACAATGCACAGGCCCATCTGTGCCAAGAATTTCTTGGTCTCATGGTTCTTCATGCAACCTTTATATACTCCGACTTCTCTGTCCCCACTCATATTATTTGTGCCATTACATGTTATGTATTTCTTCTGTGTATGAGTATGCATGTACACAGATGTCTATGTGTGTATATAGGCCAGAAGATTGCTTGCCGATCAGAGTAGGCTGACTAGCCAGTGAGTTGCAGAGATGCAGGGGTCTCTGCCTGGCCAAGTCTTGGTATGAATGTGGTCACCATGCTCCACTGGGACTTGAACATAGGTCTTCATGTTTTCACAGTGAGCATTTTTCCAAGTAAGCCATGTTACCAGCTATTATTATTCATTTTCTACATATTTTGCAATGTTAAGGAGGGAGGGGGTTGAATCTAGGTACTCATGAATGCTAGGCCATGTCTCTCCCTGAATTATAGTACTAGTTTCCTCTAATTACATACTTTTCTGGATTTTTTTTTCTCTTGGGCTTATTCTTTGACTAATCTATGTTATATATGCACGAATAGTTATTTCTTCCTATTGTTACACAGCACCCCACTGCATAGATTTCCTGCCATCTTTTCATTTACATGTTGATAGGCATCCTGACTGCCCCTAGTTCTTAGCTATTCTCAACACAGTTTCTATGAATGTTCATGTGTGAAACTTTGCATGAACCTTTCACTTCTCCAAGGAAGAATTTAAAATGGAACCTGGAGCAAAGGTGGGAGAATATTTATGTTTTTCAGAAACGGCCAAAGTGATTTCCAAGGTGGTGTCCAACTTTACTTTCCCACAGGCAGTGGGGATCCCATTCCTCCAAATTATTGTCACAGCCTAGCAGGAGGGCCAGAAGAAACATGGAGAAGGGTTTTCAGCTGCAGTGTGGAGTCAATGAAGAGTCATCTAAACCCAGACAAAGAACTGTGGGCAACCAAAGGATGCTGAGAGTGGAAGAGACTGCCTTTCCTAAGAACGAGCTTCCTGCAATTGATTATCCAATATCAGTGATCAGTTCTGAAATCATATACATATAAGTAAAATACAGATTGATAAGACTGCATTTATGTATTAGAAATAGAAATACACACACACACACACACACACACACACACACACACACACCCCACATGGAAGGGCTTGGAGGAAGGAAAGGGAAGGGGTAAATGATGTAATTACATTTCAATTTTAAAAATATAAAAGTATTTGGAATAAGAGAAGGAAAAATATATGGGGTTAGCTTACAGGGCTCCTGAGTTAGCCTAGAAAGAGAAGATAATGTCCAAATCCCTGGGAAGGAAGTGAGACTGGCAAAGAAGGAACAGATAGAAGAAAACCAAAGTGAGTTTGAAGGAAGAATTAATGAGACCTGTTTGAGCTTGATCTTTCCTTGCAGGAATGGAAAGAGAAGTTTGTTTATACTCTGTGAGCTTGAGAGACTAGAAAAGTAATACCATTAATTTTCACATGAAAGTCAGAGGTCCAGTGTGTGTTGAGGGAATTAGAAACAGAGCCAGTAGCATTTATAAATGTTAGATTGGAATGGCATTCAAGTCCTTCCCTGGAGTCATCTAATTTTATGTGAATAGTACATAGTGCTTCAGTGTGGCACTCAATTCAGTTTGAGTGATCAGACAAACCTTCGGAAGAACTTTGGAAATCAGTTAGCTGTAGACTCTGCCAGAGAGGTAAGGATGGGGAGAAATGTGGGAGGCAGAGGGAGGGAGGGAGTTGTTGCAGAGTTGTAAAGGACAAATAAAGACACAAAATAAAGAAACTTTCCCCACATCAATGACACTGTCAGATCGAGATATGATCACTCCATGGGTCATTCATGCTATTTCTTTTACTTAATATATATTTATTTTTTCTCTCTCATAAATCTCTCTATATCTATCTATCTATCTATCTATCTATCTATCTATCTATCTATCTATCTATCTATCTATATCTATCCATCTAGTGTGTGTGTGTGTGTGTGTGTGTGTGTGTGTGTGTGTGTGTGTGTTTGTTTCAGGTGTGCATGTTCCCACAGAAGAGCTATGGGGTTTACTGGACCTAGAGAAACAGGTGTTTGGGTGTAGGTTTTGGGGAATGAGGCTTTGGGAGAGCAGCAAGGGTTTTTGAACACTGAGCCCTCTTATCTTTAGCCCCAGTTCTTGGTATTTCTAAAGGCTGCACAGGTAGACTCACTGGCTCTGTTTGGTTAGTATCAGCCTTCATTCCCAAGGTGGTAGGTGTGGACTGTGGTTTACCTCTGCCTGGTTTGTTCTTCCCACGTGGATTTTCATGTGTCTCCATTTTCCTTCATCTATCTATATGGAGTCTATCTTGGGATCAGCACATATAATCAAAAGGCAGCAATTTGATCCCACTGCTGTGTCTTTCAAAGACATTTCCAGGACTCCATCAACAGAGCTGTGAGCAGCCTTATTCAGCCTTAGGGAAATGTGATTTATAAAAGCATTTCAGTGAAATTATGCTTCAGTCATTTATTCCTGAATTTGGAATTCATATTTACACAACACATGTCACATAGAGGGGGGAAAAAGCACTCTTTGGTTTTATGAACTATAGTGGTGCTTACGGACTCTCAGCATGCCATGTGTGTGTGATGGTGAGGGTGTTGAACTGTGGTGTCCGTCATGCGAACTAGTGACAAAAGTTCTGATTGCTGTATATTTTGATGGGCACTTCACACTCCAATCCCACCCACAGCTACCACACACACACAGCGAGACCACTGACTCCATCTTGAAGTTTAAACACAGCAGTGCTTCTTAACGGTTTATAAGAGGGAAGGCGTTTAGGTGTGATTTCTCCCTGGGGGAAACACATGGTTAGGACGCCTCAGGAATGAAGGAGCAGTGTTGAATTGTTGCCAGCTCTTTCATTTTCAACTGGTTGACTTAAATATAGCGCTTTCTACAGACAGAGACAAAATTTAAACAGTTTTTTTTTCCTTCCATCTCCTTTGTTTCAGTAAGGATAACACATTCTTTTGTCAATACCAGTGTTTTGAACACTCAGTGTTTATCATATTGTAGAATAAGAGTTAACATGGTTATAGCCACCCCCCCCCCAATGTTGCCATCTATCTGGTAATTCCATCTTCCTTGGGATGAGGGTTTATGACCCAAAGTAGTTGCTCTGGTTTCTATGAATCTATTTAGTTTAATTGTATGTTAAAATTTGGGAGTCAGTAATTAGATTTTATTTTTTCTACTGGACCAGAAAATATTGTTTGCGCTCATGAAACAGTATCATCAGGCTGACAATTTTTCATGGGCTTGGTTTTAGCCAGTTTTGCTCTGTGTGTTGTGGGGAGCCAAGGAAGCCCTGTGTAAAGGGCAGATGAAATCTGGAGTGAATATATGTTGTTGAAATGATCAGAGCCATGGTCAATGACCCAAGGCTTCAGACCCATGGAAATGGGAAAGCCTTCCCATTAAGATCAGGTTCAGAACTGGCAAAGCTTTCCTCTAGTTCAAGTACAAATGTGGTAGGTGTGTGTGCATGAATGGGTGTTTACAAATGATTAATTAGTGTAGGCAAAAACTAGCAACTGCAGCTTTCTCCAACCAGATGTTTACAGCCTGAGAGTGCTCACCTCCAGAGGCCTCCTATAGAGCCCTTTTGTTGTTTTGTACATAAGAACCATCCTGGGTTTCTGAGTTGTGTAGTTGGTATGGCTTGATCGGACTGTGCACATGCCATCTGGCCCCAGCTTTTCTGTCTGTGTGTCTGTGTGCCTGTGCACATGTATGGTAGCCAGAGGCTGATGTTGGGTGTCGTGCTGGGTCATTTTATGTTAACTTGACAAAAGCTAAAGTCAACTGAGAGGAGGGGATCTCAATTGAGAAAATCCCTTTTTAAGATTTGGCTGCAAGCAAGCCTGAATGGCAGTTTCTTAATCAGAGATCGATGGGTTAAGGGCTCAGCCCTTTGTGGGTGGTGTCATCTCTGGGCAGATAGTCCTGGATTCTATAAGGAAGCAGGCTGAGCAAGCAATGAGGAGCAAGCCAGTGAGCAGCACCCTTCCATGGCCACTGCATCAGCTCCTATCTCTAGGCTCCTGGTCTTGTGAGTTCCTGTCCTGACTTTCTACTTCCTCCAATGACAACAGTGATGTGGAAGTAAAAGCCAAATAAACCCTTTCTTCTCCAACATATTTTTGATCACAGCAATAGTCTCCCTAACTAAGATAGATATCTTCCTCAATCATTCTCCAGTTAAGTCTTACTACTTAAGATATGGTCTCTCAGTGAACATCAAGCCCATGGATGCAGCTGGCCTGCCTATACAGGCAGCTCCAGGGCATTTTCCTATTTTCTTCTCCTCAAGAAGAAGTGATGGGCATGTTCTACCATGCTTGGCTGCTTTATTTTGTTAGCTCTGGAGATTGAACTCAAGACCTCATGCTTGCGTGGCAAAGCACTTTACCCACTAAGCTGTTTCCTCTTTCAAGTCTCAGGCTGTCATTCTTCTATTCTTCTTCAGATTTTATCATTGCTTCAAGAGTTTATGCATTTCCTTTAACCCCAGAGTGTCCAAAGTAAAGAGAATGAGTTAGAAGGCTGTGTCTGGAAGAGAGGTTCACCAGTGCGGGGTTCCTTTATCATGACCACTGTGCAGGTCCACAATAAGCTTCTTACCAAGCTTTAACTTTCTCACCCGCTAAGGGGTAGCTTCAGTGGGTTGTTAGGAATGACAGCACCCAGCACTTTGGAACTATTGACAAGCATTAGCAAATCACAATAGCAGCAATAAATGAGGTAAATGAGACTCCTACTGCCCATCTTCAGAGTTATCACAGGTTACACATATGAGGTAAACATCCATGCAGAAATTCTTCATTCAGGTCCAACGAAAGACCCCTATATCAGTGATCTACCACTGCATCAGAGGCCCAAAACTTTAGTGGCTTAAGACAACAGCAGTAATTTTTAGAGAACTTCAATGTCTGTGGTAGAGAATTCAGAAGGGGCTGGAATAGGCAACTTTAACTTGAGTCTCTTATGCAGTTGTATTGAGAGACTAGGAGACCCAAGTGCCACTCTGAGACCCACTCCTGTTAGGTTTTGAATTCTATGGATTCTAATAGCTTGTGGATGGGATGAGATAGGGTCTAAGTCATCGAAGTCATTACCTGGGTAATCTTTTCATAAAAACTTCTAAGATCCTTCATTTAGAAGCAGCAGAGTTCCTAAATATTGACATCCCTTTGTAGGTGTTCTACAAAAGAAAATGACAAGTGGAAGCTATGCTGTTTTTCATGACCAACCCTGTAGCTGGTGTCCCTTTTGGTACCATTGATGGGTTGAAGCACCTATGTGTATGCCAATCAGGTTTAAAGTCTGGGAGCATAGACTCCAGTCCTGGGTGAAGTATAGGCTTCATACTGGAAGAGAACGAGAGCTAGGATGACTGTCACTGTTTCCTGGCACTTAGGTACCTGTCTAACATAGACAATCGGCATTAAGTATTTGTTTAAAGTCTAATGTAATGTCAGGGCGATGGTCCCAGATACTTTGTAAGCTGCTACAGGAGTATTTCAAGTTCAAGGTCATTGTAGGCATCTTAGGGAGATCTTGTTGCAAAATAAAAAGTAAAATAAGACTGGAATATAGCTGAGTGGTAGATCACCTGGGAAGTTTGCATGAGGTCCTAGGTACAATTCTACTACTGCCACATCTACCCCTTAAATAATATGTTCTAAAATTCCCTGTCCTTCTGTGCTCAGTGGCTGTTGTAAGAAGTAATGCTAAGAGAAAGTATTCTGCTTTTACTTCACCCAACACGAGGCTCCATTGACAGGAGCTGAGAAAATGGCATAAAGTTCTATTCATTTCTTGATTATAGAAGAATTTATTTCCATGAAAGCTTTTCCATCAGGGTTGTTAGCCATGTCCTCTTTATCAAAGCATTTCTTACTAGAAGGAAGAAACAGGTTCTGGAGATTCACAAACTCAGGAAACTCATATGCTTCAGAGGGGTTTCTCAGAGGGGTAAAGAGTAAAAATCGCTGGCCAAGAGAAGACTGGTGGAAGCAGAGTTGCCTAAGAGTCATTCAGACAGCACTGGGACACACCAGGACACATCTGACTTTGAGTCACCCATGCTACTGGAAAAACAACAACAACAACAACAACAACAACAAAAACAAACAAACAAAACAAAACAAAAAAAACAGTAGGCCTGTTGGTTCACCTGGCTAGATCCAGGTAGGTTAACTTCTACAGTCTGTCACTGATGCTCTATCTCTAACAAGATGCTTGTCCACATCTCCCCAGGAAAAGTCACATGAAAGTCTACATTCTCGGTCAGCACATCCTAGGCACTTTTGTCCTTACTTAAAAACCCTTTATCATCTTTGGTATTGTGCTTCTTCTCCTCCAACCATCACCAGGCTTTCCTGCTTAGGACCTGTACACTTATGTCAGTGTATACGCGACATGGCTTCTCACTGGAGAGCAAAGTCCAGATTTGGTTTCAGTGGTTTGTGCTGATTTTTACAAACAACATGAGAAATCATGGAATAAAGATATATTTCTACAACAAGTTTTGTAGGATTCTAAAACCTAGACAGGCATGGTCATCTGTTGGCCTGATGTGGTGTCTCATATTGACCTAATTAATCAATGTCTTTTTTATTTTAAACATTGTCACATTTATGTATAAGCCGCATCGATTATTGTGTTACTTACTTTGGCTCCTGGCAGAGACAATTGATATAACTGTATTTCTTAGGTCTTAAGATTCTGCTACCATAGGTCAATGCAATAAATAAATAAATTTATTCCTCTTTTATCCTTATTCTCAATTTTTGCCTCTTCTTTTCTCTACCGTAGTTATTTGAGTGTGTTCACCATATAGCTTGGTTACAATTTTTGCTAAGTGTTCATTTTGGCTGCATATATGTATTCTATGTGCAAAGAAAGACTATATTGGCAGAGATCTTATTTTGTTTCCGAGTATAAGGACTAGGCAACTTCTCTTAGAACTGTGCTTTAAAGATCTAATCCTAGTATAGAGTTCTTTGGTTCAAGCTCTCTTTTGAAAGTCATTAAAAAAGAAATTTGTTTTCAGTTAGCCTCAATCTGCTCCCCATCTTGGAAACAAAAAAACAAAAAACCAACCAACCAACCAACCAACCAACCAACCAACCAACCAACCAACCAACCAACCACAACAACAAAAACTAAACAAAACAAAAAAATTTAAGACAACTGTGTGGATCTCTTGCTCTGGTTTAGATAAGAAATGTTCTTTATAGGCTCATATAGTTGAACACTTGGCCCTCAGTTAATGCTTCTACTTGGGCAGATTAGGGAATATTTAGAACAATGAGTGATAGAGGGCCAAGTCACTGATATCACTAGGGTGGCAGGATTTCAAGGTTTATATCTTGGCCTTACTTTCAGCTTGCTCTCTTTGCTTCCTATGTGTGGGTGAAAAAGTGATGGTTCAGTTTCCTGCTCATCCTGCCATGGTGGATTCTATGTTTCTGGAACCATAGGCTAAGGTAATAAACTCTTTTGGGCTTTTGTCACAGTACTCTATCATAGGCACATAAGTAACTAATACAGGAAGTTGTTAGAAAAAAAGTTTGCTAGAGTTTTTTCCAAGTATATTGCTATTTGTTTTATATTAAAGCTAATGTGTAGGCATACTTTTCTTCAGATACAATTCAAAAGTTACTCTTTATTTCTTCACTGGCCAGTGGTAAAAATGTGTTCTCCTTTCAACAGTCTTCCTTCTGTACCCATTTTTTCTTCATGTCACAGAAGGCAGCTATCCTTTATTGCGAAAGATTACAACTCTTGATCATCTCTGATAAATACAAATGCTTGTAAAGGACTCAAAATAGTGGTCCTTGAATTTGGGCACCTTCTGGTATCTGAGTCTAACTTTAGGATAGATGTTAGGACATTGTAAGGAACCATCTCCATGTTCTTGCCTGACCCTATAACAGATGACTCTGCTAACTACGTAATTAAAGCAGCAGCATCTGCCTGTTTATTCATCCTGACTTCTCACCATCCTCTGGATACACGAATGTAGGGAGATGGAATTCATTTCTCCCTTTGGCTTTTCTCGGTATGTGTTTGCTGGCTTTGATTAGCAGACCCACAGCGCAATCTGAAATAAATTAGTACTGATGGATGGAAATCTTGGTGGTTTAAATATCATTATTAGTACACACAGAATGTCTGAAAGCTCACATTCTTCTCTTGGCTATGTCTCTTTGTTCCTCATCTTTCCAAAGTTCTGTCAATAAAACCCTAAGTAGCTTACGGTTTGCATGTGATGTAGGAATCAGAAAGACTTAAATCCTTCAGACAAAGGGATCTTTTACTAACCTGCTGAAAGTTTAGGTACTGCTGGGTGAATGGATGGACATTGGAACGGATTAGATATCTAGGTTAAAATTAGATGTACTTATTGTTCATCTTATTGTTAAATGGAAAAGCATTACCTTCATGTAACATTTGTAGCAAATGGACAGATAAAGTAGGTTGTATTTAAAAAATTTATAGATGGTACATGGGTATTTCCAATCAAGTGGAAATACAGTTTCTTCTGACCTCATACATGGCATTGGTCTCTTAATAATCGTTAGGAAAGGCTGAGACAATGAACATATATTTAGTGTTGTTGACACTGATCAGGTGTCAGTGCAGGGCAGACAGCATGCCCTTACCCAGTGGGTGTTCTTTTTCTCCTTTCTTTCTGTACTGTTTTCTTTGTCATGCTTCCTCCCCAATGGCACAGAATGCACAGTGCCTTCAGTCAGGTCAACATCAAGTTGGAATTAATGATGGTGGCAGTACTTGAGAATTTATAAACACAGGCTTGCTGGCAAATAAGGAGCTGAGGGGACAAAAGCTTTCAGGGTGTCCCCTGCTGAGTGAGCACAGGACTATTAACAGGCTGGGAGGTACCTTCTCAGAAAACACTACCTTTTGAAGAGCAGAGACATGAGAAACTGTACACAAGTTCTTTCTTCTGTGCTCAAAGACTCCTTGTGTGGGATGGGTCTTTCTTTCTCTCTCTCTCTCTTTCTTTCTTTCTTTCTTTCTTTCTTTCTTTCTTTCTTTCTTTCTTTCTTTCTTTCTTTCTTTCTTTCTCACTGCATGTGCCTGGGGCCACATATTTATCTTTCTTTCTCAAGGTAGCAGAGTTCAGAAGAATTTGAGAACACAAACGTCCTTCTGAGAGTGGAAACAGAAAGAACTAGAGCAGCCACTCTCAGCCTTGCTAATGCTGTGACCCCTTAATATAGTTCCCCATGTTGTGGTGACCCCAACCATAGAATTATTCTTGTTGCTACTTCATAACTGTGATTTTGCTACTGTTATGTATTGTAATGTAAATATATCTATATTTACAATGGTCTTAGGGTGACCCTAGTGAAAAAATTGTTCAACTCCCAAAAGGGTAATGTCCCACAGATTAAGAACCACTAAACTAGAGCATTTATACCCAACCTCTTCATTTAAGACTCAGGGAACATCACAGAAGGACATAAAGACATAAAGGACATAAAGGACTGAAAGAGGAAGTCAGTGGCTATGAGATAGTCTCTTCTAAAACAAAACAAAACAAAACAAAACAAGACAAGACAAGACAAGACAAGACAAGACAAGACAAGACAAGACAAGACAAGACAAATTTAAATGGTCTGAAGATTGATCTGGCAGAATTTGGAAGAGTGTAGTGGCTTGTGTTCTCATGTTACCCCAAAACCTGTTCTAAAGGAAGCTTGTCCCCAGTTGATTTTTGACTAGTCAATTAAATTACTGGTGGCCAATGTCTGGGTAGGGAGACAGAGGTGGGACTTTTTGGATTCCAAAGAAGAAACTGAGGAAGGAGGAAGAGGAGATTCAGCCATGATGAGGATGTAGGAGATGGATCATGCCAGAAAGGTGCAGGAGGAAGAGACAGCCTAAATGTAGGTACAGGGGAAAAACGGCCCCAGGAGGATTGCCCAGAAGGGTCCATGGCAGTAAAGATGAAATATAGATTTAGTAAGTATTAACTCAGGAGTATCAGAGGGGAGTGTGTGTAGCCAGGAAGAGTTAGGGAGTGGCCCAGCCATTGAGCTGCTTAGGGCATATTAAAAATAAGGCTGTGTGTGTATGTGTGTGTGTGTATGTGTGTGTTTCATTCATGAACCCAAAACAATTGGGCAGGTGTTGAGGAGACAAACACCTGTGGGAGAGTTTAGAGCAGATTAACAATTTTCTGCTTCAGAAAGGAATGTGTTAAGTTAAAAAATAACAAAAATGGAAAACAAATTATAGAAAAAAATAGAAAGGAGTTTTCTACTAAATTTTTCATTAAGCAGAAAACCCACCGTCTTCGAACAACTTCATCCCTGGGTTTGGAGTATTTACACAGCCTTAGTTACTTCTTGATGTTATAAAAGGCTAGACCAGTGAAGGGTTTATTTTCGCTCTAGGTTTGAGGGGATACAACCCTTCATGGTAAGCCAAGCACGAGGCTGCTGGACTCATTGTGTTCAGAGTCAGGACACAGAGAATGGAAAACACAGGTGCTCATCTGGCTTCCACATGCTAATTCACTTCAGTATCCCAGATAGAAGGTTAGTGTTGCCCACCTTGAGTGGGCCTTTCTTCTCTCCTTTAGCTATACCTCTCTGGAAGCACCCTCACAAGTGCACACTCCCAGGTCTCCTGGGTGACTTCACATCCTGTCAAGTTGGCCCTGAAGATGAACATTACACCCGGGCTTAGTGATGTATCAACGATCCTGAGGTTATAGAGTCCAGCTTAGCTTTGTCCCAGGGAGCAAGGCTTACACTCATATCTCTGGAATGAAACCCATATGTTTTTATAACAGTCAGAATCAGGCATCCCTTACTGTTTAATACCAGCAAATACCAAAAATAGCCCGAACTTAGTCTCCTTTCTCTCCTCCTGTCAAGGCCCTCTAAGTTCTCTTCCTAGATTAATTTCTGCAGATATATTAAACCCCAGCGGTGGATTGTTTTGGAAACCCATTCTGGGATAGTACTGCTGTTTGAACATCATTCTTTTGAGGTTGTGATTTGAGGCCCATGCTCCTCACTCATGCAGGAAGCTGGGAACCTAGAGACTTGCCTCTGAAGGGAGCTCGTTAGAGCTTCACAGGCAGCTCCAGCGTGGAATTTGCATGCAGCTAAAAGCAAAGCTGCACAAGACATGAGATCAAACCTGGAGTTCTACGTATCTGTTAGCAATTTCAGATCCGCATGACGGGAGAGCACTGCTGTGGGAATGTGCACTCTCTAACAGTTCTTTTGAAAGGCAGATCAATGTGGAGCTGAAGCAGGCTTTCTGCTTTGATTTTTGGTTCCCAGTTCAAGGTTTTTCTTCTTCCTAAATTTAGGCCATGCAGAGACCCTTGTGAAATTCCCCAGGCAGGAGTGCGCCAGCTGATTTTGTGCATAGTATCCTGTTCTCTCCTTCACAAGAAGCAGAGGAGGAAGGAATTCTGTTGGGAACAGAATGGGCTTTTGTACTTTTTTTTTTTAAACAGGAAAGAGTTATGCAGGCAGAACTTGGTTGTCAGTAAAGATGTTTGTTTTGATTGGCAATCAGTGTGTTTAGTCTGTGAGGCAGGGATGGGGGATTGAGAGGTAAGGCCTGAAGGTGTCTTGTCTCCAAACTGGGAACATGCAGAGCAATTGGCAGATGGGTAGAAGGATGCCTTCTGCACTGTTTTAGAGTCTGTCTAGCTTTGCCTTATGCAGCTGGAACTTTTGATGAGTGTGAAGTGTGTATGTGTTTTCTACAACGTGCCGTGTGACCAGGTTGAGCTTTATAGACAGAGTTTGAGGTCAGAATAGCAAGAGACCTAGTCCGGCTGCAGTTCTTTGAGAAGCTGGGATTGGGTTTTCCCAGCTAGAGTCTGGATTGAGTTCAAATTGCTCCACAGGGTTTCCCTAGCCTTGCCCTGCTGACTTGACCTATGTTTCCACTGCATTCTATGCAGCTCAGCAAAGACTTTTAAAATATTTTCTCTGAAATTCAGCAGCATAATTAGGAGCAAGAATTCCCAGAAACTTTAACTTCTAGTCTCTTACCTCTGTCTCTTCATCACTAAGGTGGGGAGAACAATGGGACTTATGGTAATATTTGTGTTCAAGGTGGTCTGAGAGAATCTCTGTTGTGAAGTTAGTACAGCTCATGTATCTAGTTTTGAGATGCCTTCATGATAGATAACATACTTAAGAGCCATGTAATTAAAATGGTTATTATCAGTGCTGAGGAAGACTAACTCTAGAAGTGATAGAAGTGATTCCTAACAAGATGAGGTCTGCAAGGTGGTGGTGGGGGAGGGAATTATGAACTTTTGCATGGTAATTCTTTTTGACTACCGCCCCCTCCCCCACTTCTGTCCTGTTCTGGGTATGAGGGGCAGTAGAGGTGGCAATTTATTATTTGCATCAGATGAAAGGGTAAGGTCCCTGCAAAGAAAATGCATTGCAGCCTGTGTGGGCTTGCCTGATTAGTTAAAAACCTACTATAATATTTAGAGGAGACATTGTTTAGCACAGGGCTGATGAACTGATTTAATTTGGTGTTAAAATTGTTGATGATGAGATTGTGGAGCCTTCTAACAGGGTAGGGAGGGGATCCTTGCTGCCTTCTGTAAACTAACAGAGTGTTTCACTTAAGGGAAACCCAGGACAAGATGTTTGTATATACCCAATGCAATGGATAAGACTGTGTACTCCACACCTGAGGTACAAAAATGCAAACACCTCTCTCTGTTATTTGTGCTATTAATAAGAGGAAAACTTTTGGATGGAATTTTTGAGGATGAACTATATTTTTGTTTTTCTCTACTTTGCTGATATTGTAATCACATATATAGCTGCCTTTCTGAACAATTCATCAATTACCCCAGTTCCAAAGTTGAAGTCAAGTTAACAAATAAATATATAATAGTGTATATGTATCTATAATGTATCATATAATCATAAACTATATAGTAATAATTAAAATGGTGTCCAACACATGAAGACTCAGTGTTTATTGATCCTACAGAGTGGGGAGTGCATAAATTACTTGTATTTCAATTTGGGAACAAGGCTCAGCTCTTGGACAAACCAAATGTTAGACAGTTGTCGAGAAGAAAAACCCTGGGTTGAGAACCTACCTAAGGTCTCTGACCTACCAGCCAGCAGCACAGAAGTGACTTAAAAATGAGAGGTTGGAGCAATATTTGGTAGTGCATTGATATCACAGGTTTGATCCTGATGCCTTCGGTAGACTGGGAAGAGGCAAACCCGAGAGAGAAGGAGCAACTCCTGCTTATTCCCCACTGTCTACTTGGCCTCTGTGTGGCCATTGCTAATAGTGATGTAATGTAGCTAGGTGTTTGTAAGTCCTGACTCAGGTCGTCTAAATATTGTCTTCAGATAAGATTAAGAACAAGCTTTCTAGTGTACCCTTTAAAGACATTCATTTTTCTAGAAACAAGGAAACAGATTATGCTGAGGAAGAGGGCCAAGATTGTACTATAAATTGTGACAATATGAATTAAGAGGACTGGAAGTGTTCCTGCACTTAGGAAAGGACTCTTATGGGGAATCTGTAGAGCCTCGTGATCTGGGCTCAGCACATCTGAACGTCTGGGTTAGGAAATTTTATGATTTAATTTTACTTAATACCTCTGGGCCTGGAGTCAGTCTCCCTTTCTCCCTACTTCTTTCTCTTTTCCTCTGTCTCTCCCTGATTCTCTGCATCTCTCCATCCTCTCTTTCCCCCTTTCTCTCTATGGCCCTCATCCTCTGCTTCCTCTCTCTTTGTTAGAATAGGGAGGTGGAGGAAGATCTCGATCAAATTGGAGAAAGGGGAAAAGCACAATCAAAATATATTGTATGAAAAAATAGTTTTCAGCAAAAACACAACAACAACAATAACAACAACAGAAACCTTGCCTAGAGACCAGCTTCATAGGGCACAAGTTAGGAAACAAGTAGGATGATGGACAGCTTCCTTTCCCAGGTATGTCCCTGGTTCTTCTCATTGATTCTCTTTGCTGGGATCAATGAATGGCATCTTACCATGGCTTGAGTTGTGAATGGTAGACCAAAATCTAATGGGTCTAGCTAAGGTGTTCTGAGGGAGCTAGGAGAATGAACTATGGGAACTAACCTTGAAGATGCTAGAGCAGTAGAAAAGCCCCTAATGGCTTTGTGAAGCTGTGTCATAGAGACCATGATGATAACATGTATGTCTGTGGACCTGCAGACCCAAGCATGACTGAGGATAACTGCATAAATGAAAGATGGAAGGGACCAGGTGGACATAAATACCACAATGGCCTCTAAGACCATGACAGCAAACAGGGACTATGTCACTCAGAGAGCATCAACACACACTGAAGGATGGATAGCCTATAAGCAATTGCTTGACTTTTTATATAGAAAATCTATATAACTGAAGAGATAAGTAACCATAAATTATTATAGATATCATTTCTCAATTGCAATGAGGAAAATGTAATTCTTCTCCTAGGTCTTGAAACTGATGCTAAGTCACATACTAATAGCAGATATGCATTCCTTTGTATTGTAGCCAACTTATTCTAGGAACTCTCCCTTAGTGTGGAGCTTACAAAGTACAATAAACTCCATTTATTTAAAAATTATTTTTTTATTTTAAATTATGTGTATGCATGTGCTTCTAAGTGGATTTTGTATTTGTAAATTCGATTATCCTCAGAGGCCAGAAGAGGGTAATGGATCCTTTGGAATTGAAGTTATAGTCAGTTGCAAGCCATCCAGTCCTCTTTTGGAGCAGTGCTAAGTTCTTAAGTGCTGAACAATTTCTCTAGCCCCTATAACAATTTTCCTTAACTTGGAAAACGTATCCTGCCATGGCTAGAATCAAAAGCTGTTTGGCTAGTTCCCTGATATTGTGTACCCTGAGTAGTATTGTAGCATTTATTTTCTACCATTTAACATACATACGTCTTATCAAAGCAACTAAAGTAACTTCTAATTTAGACCTTTAAAATCCTGGTCAGAGATCCAAAGTGAGACTTCTTCTTGCTGTAATATTGACAATGTACTCAGGGCCTGCATAAATCACTGGACCAGTGCTTTGGGAGCTCCAAAGTTTTGGATGGGACCTAGAGAAATAGCAGAACTCAAACCAAGTTCAGAGTGTGGTGTGAAGTAGCTGTGTGGGTTGAATTATTGCCCAATGGTATCTGATGATGGAAGCAGGCAGTGGATGAACACATCATATACATCCTTAGCACATCTGAACAGGACTGCCATAATGTTGATCATTCCTGAACAAAGACATGCTGGTGTTGAAGAGTTATCACTATTAAAAGCAATGAATTGTCTGAGTTGAGGGCACCAAGTTACTAGGTGAATTTTTTTTTACCTCATCTTTACTATATCTTTTTTAAAAAGTCAAGTTTTTAAAATTTCATTTTACTTTTAATTTATTTTTACACTCCATATTCCATCTCAGCCCCCCCCCATTCACCCTCCGTCTGCTCCACATCTCACACCTCCTCCCCAGCCCACCCTGTCTCCATGTAGATGCCCCCACCCCCACCTGACCTGTCTTCTAAACTCCCTGGGGCCTCCAGTCTCTTGAGGGTTAGGTGCATCATCTCTGAATGAACTCAGACCTGGAAGTGCTCTACTATATGTGTGTTGGTGGCCTCATATCAGCTGGTGTATGCTGTCTGTTTGGTGGTCCAGTGTTTGAGAGATCTCGGGGGTCCAGATTAATTGAGACTGCTGGTCCTCCTACAGAATGGCCTTTCTCCTCAGCTTCTTTCAGCCTTCCCTAATCCAACAACAGGGGTCAGCTGCTTCTGTCCATTGATTGGGTGCAAATATCTGAATCTGACTCTTTGAGCTGTTTGTTGGGTCTTTTCGGAGGGCAGTCATGATAAGTCCCTTTTTGTGAGTATTCCATAGCCTCAGTAATAGGGTCAGGCCTTGGGACCTCCCCTTGAGCTGGATCCCTCTTTGGGCCTGTTGCTGGACCTTCTTTTCCTCAGGCCTCTCTCTATTTTCATCCCTGTAATTCATTCAGACAGGAACAATTAAGGGTCAGAAATGTGACTGTGGGATGGCAACCCCTTACCTCAGTTGATGTCCTGTCTTCCTGATGGAGGTGGGCTCTATAAGATCCCTCTCTCTACTGTCAGGCATTTCATCTAAGGTCCCTCCCTTTGAGTTCTGGGAGTCTTTCACTTTCCAGGTCTCTGGTGCATTCTGGGGGTGGGGGGTGTTCCCAACCTCCTATTTCCTATGGTTGCCTGTTTACATTCTTCCTGCTGGTCCTCAGGGCTTCAGTCATTTTCTCTCACCCAATACCAGATCATGTTTCCCTCTCCTCCCACTCCCCCTCTCCATCGACTTTTCCTCCCATGCATGGTGTTCTGGGTATTATCAGACCCATTTAATGGTAAGGTTGCACAAACCCAAGGATGTCTGAAGGCATGAAGTATACAAGCAGGTGGCTCACATTTCACACCATCTTCCATTGTTGTGATAATACCTGCCTCTGAGCTTTCAAAAGAAGAAAAACCCTGGGTCTGATTCTTGGCTAAGCAGATCCACAGTCTGTTGGCACTTTAATAGCTCCATTCTGGGAGGTCCCAGAAAGATGTTGGTGAAGGAAGATATTTCAAGAGGATAGTGTCTAAGCAGTTAATTTGTCTTTTAAAATTTTGATGAAGAAGAAATGACATAAAGTAGACATTAATTCCTGAGCAGTGACCAATGGCTTGTCTCTCTGGGTCTAGAAGGAACATGATGGAGCAGGGAATATTAGAAAGTTAAAACGCCGGGGCCAAGGGGTGGGAGCGGGTGGGTAGGGGAGCAGGGCCCGGGAGGGGGGAGGATATAGGGAACTTTCTGGATAACACTTGAAATGTAAATGAAGAAAATATCTAATAAAAGTTGAAAAAAATAGTTCCATGATTTAAATACAGGTTAAACATTGCAATAAGCCCCATATAAATTATTTTTAAATTTAAAAGGTAAATTTTTAAAGATTCCCTTTTTTTCTTTTTTTAAACAAGAAAGACTATTAAAGAGTATTTTTAAAATACTCTTCTCAGGACCCTTCTACTGGGCATTCACACTATCAAGGGTGGAGCACTATCCTAAGGGAGCCCAATCACCACACAGCTAGCTCCTGCCTCTGCAAAGACACTCGCCCCTCAGGATCAGGTTCTACTGCCCCTCTATAAGGGTGCTTTGCCCCAGACTTCACTATTTCCCTCCTGTGTCTTTATTCAAACATCACCTCCATAAGTGGTCATATATTGACTATCAGTCCCTGCCTAGGATCTTCCCTGCCCCGCC
>LR750344.1:281919-434450 GCA_902729485.2 Mus minutoides | reverse complement strand
TATATATATATATATATATATATATATATATATATATATATATATATATATATATATATATATGAGTGTAGCATCAATAGTGGCCAGAAGAGTGTGTTAGATGCTCTGAACTAGACTTACAGGCAACTGCCTAGGACTGAGGTCAGAAAACTAAAGCTAGCATGCCATCCCTTCTGTAAATAAACTTTTAGTAGAATGAAGTTACATTCATTTATAGTTTAATGACCATGCAGACTTTATGGCCTGTAAATCCCCAAATATTTATCATCCATGGAACTTCCTAGAGGAAAAATATTGTCTCTCCATAGTCTATAGTCTTGGCATACAAGATTTTAATTTGTGCTGTAGTTGGAGCAACATACACAACACCCAACCCCACAGTTTTGCCTGTACTTCCCCCAGCAGTCTGGCTCTAACTTGACATGCACAAGTGAGACACTCCTGCTCCCCTATCCCAAATCCCCCCACCTACAGGGACCTCAGCAAGCGAAGCAGCCATGAATTCTGTCCAGCCAGGGCAGACTTCTAGTATGTGCATACACTAGTGGTCCTGGAGCAGTCTGTGTAATATCCATGCCACAGCTCTGGCTGCATCCTAAGAGGCCATCTCTAAACTGACACACACAAACAAGAGGCCTGCTCAAACAAGACACATGGTCCCATTTGCCTACCCAAAGGCCTGCTTCAACATAGGACACTCAGGGCAACCAACTACAAAGACAATTAGATGGTAAAAGGGAAGCATAAGAACATCATCAACAGAAGCCAATGCAATATGGCACCATCAGAACCAGGTCACACATTACTACAAGCCCTGGATATCCTAACACACCTGAAGAGCAAGATGGTGACTTTAAATACCATCTCTTGAAAATGATAGTGGCTTTGAAAGAGGTTATAAATACTTCCCTTAAAGAAATACAGGAAAACACAAATAGGTAAAGGAAATTAATAAAATAGTCCAAGACCTAAAAATGGAGATAGAAGTGTGGTGGTTTGAATATGCTTGGCTCAGGGAGTGGTACTATTAGGAGGTATGGCCTTACTGGCATAGGTGTGACCTTGTTGGAGAAAGTGTGTCACGGTGAGCATGGGCTTTAAGACTCTTGTCCCAGCTGTCTGGAAGCCAGTTTTCTCCTAGTGGCCTTCAGATGAAGATGTAGAAGCCTCATCTCCTGCCCCATGCCTTCCTGGATACTGCCATGCTCCTGCCTTGATGATAATGGACATATCCTCTGAACCTGTAAGCCAGTCCCAATTAAAGGTTGTTCTTATAAGAATGGCCTTGGTCTTGGTGTCTGTTCACAGCAGTAAAACCCTAACTAAGACAAGAAGTAATAAAGCAAACACAAATGGAGGTAATCATGGAGATGGAAAACACTAAGAAAGATAACAGGAACTACACATGCAATCAACAACAGAATACAAAAGATGGAAGAGAGGCTCTCAAGTGTACAAGATACCATAGAAGAAATGAATATATCGATCAAAGAAAATGCCAAACGTAAGGTTCTTAAATCAAAGCAGGAATATGGTGTACTATGAAAAGACCAAACCTAAGAATAATCGGAATAGAAGAGGATAAAGATTCAAAGGGTCAGAAAACATCTTCAACAAAATCATAGAAGAAATCTTCCCTAACCTAAAGAAAGGGATGGCTATAAATGTACAAGAAGCTTACAAAATATCAAATAAATTGGACCAGAAAAGAAAATTCTCTCTCCACATAATAATCAAAATATGAAATGTACAGAGCAAAGAATGAATATTAAGAGCTTCAAGGGAAAAGGGCCAAGCAACATACAAAGGCAGACCTATCAGAATTACATCTGACTTCTCAATAGAGACTATAAAAGCCAAAAGATCCTGGCTAGATGTATTGCTGAACCTAAGAAACAACAGATGTCAGCCCGGACTACTACACCCAGTAAAGCTCTCAATCCCCTTAGATGGAGAAACCATGATATTCCATGACAAAACCAAATTAAAACAATATCTTTCTACTAAGTCAGCCCTACAGAAGATATTAAAAGGAAAACTCCAACACAAGAAGGGTAACTATACCCAAGAAAATACAAGAAGAGAATCACACACACATGCACACACACACACACACACACACACACATAGTAATACCTCCAACATAAAAATAACAGAAAATAATAATCATTGGTTATTAATATCTTTCAACTTTAATGGGCTCAATTCACCAATAAAAAGACAAAGGCTAACAGACTAGATACACAAAGAGGATCCATTATTCTGCTGCATACAAGAAACACACCTCAGTAACAAAGAGATAATACCTCAGGGTAAAGGGCTGGAAAAAGTTTTCCCATGCAAACCCATGGCCCCTCTCAAAGCTGGTGTAGCTATTCCAATATCTAAAGAATTTGACCAGAAGTTATCAAAAGAGATTGGAAAGGACACTTCATACTTACCAAAGGATTAATTCATCAAGAGGATATCTCAATTCTGAACATCCATGCTCCAAATGCAAGGGTACCCACATTTGTCAAAGAAACTTCACTAAAGCTCAAAACAAAACAAAAGCAAAAAAACAACAACAACAAAAAAACCAAACCCCACATTGAACCTCACCTAATAATAGTGGGGGACTTCAACACTCCACTTTCACTAATGGACAGGTCACCAAAATAGAAAATAAACAGAGAAACAATGAAACTAACAGATGTGATGAACCAAATGGACATAACAGATACCTACAGAATCTTCCACACCAAAACAAAAGAATATACCTTTTTCTCAGCACCTCACAGAACCTTTTCCAAAGTTAATCATATAATCAGGCATAAAGCAAGCCTTAACAGATGAAGTTTGAAATAACCCTTGAATTCTATCAGGTCACCATGGATTAAGGTTGGACTTCAACAACAACAGAAACAACAGAAAGCTCACATACTCATGGAAACTCTCTATTGAATGATTACTTGATCCAGGGAGAAATAAAAAGATTAAAGACTTCCTAGAATTCAATGAAAATGAAGGTGCAGTATACACAAACTTATGGTACACAATGAAAGCAGTGCTAAGAGTAAAACTCACAGTACAAAGGGCCTTCATAGATAAATTGGAGAGATCCTATACTAGCAAATTGAGAGCATACATACCTGAAAGATCTAGAACAAAAAGGAGCACACACACACACACACACACACACACACACACTCTCAAGAGGAGTAAACTGCAGCAAACAGTAAAAATCAGTGCTGAAATCAGTCAGCTAGAAAAAAAGAGAACAAGAAAAAAACTCAACAAAAGTAAAAGCTGGTTCTTTGAGAAACTTAACAAGATAGGCAAACTCTTAGCTAAACTAACTAAAAGACACAGAGACACTATCCAAATGAACAAAATGAGAAATGAGATATAACACCAGAAACCGAGGAAAACCCAAAATGTATTAAGTCGTACTTCGAATGCTTGTAGTCTACAAAATTAGAAAATCTGAGCATAATGAATGAATGTCTAATGAGTTAATAACAATACTCTTCAAATAATTCCACAACATAGAAACAGAAGGAACACTACCTAATTCATTCTATGAGCCCACAGTTAACCTTATATCTAAACCTCACAAAGACTCAACACAGAAAGAAGACTCCAGACTAATTTAACTCATGAACATGGATGAAAAAATTCTCAATAAAATTCTTGCAAATGGAATCCAAGAACACATCAAAAATATCATTCATCATGCTCTAGTAGGCTTCATCCCAGAAATGCATGGATGGTTCAATATACAAAAATCTATCAACATAATCCTGAAGTCCCAGCTATACCACTCCCGGCCTATACCCAAAGGATACTCTACCATGTCACAAAGAAACATGCTGGTCTATGTTCATATCAGCTATATTCATAATAACCGGAAACTGGAAATAACCCAGATGTCCCTCAAATGAAGAATGAATACAGAAAATGTGGCACTATTTATATATGTAATACTATTCAGATATTAAAAATAAGGACATGATGAATTTGGAAGCAAATAGATGGAACTAGAAAATATCCTGATTTCGGTAACCCAGACTTTTAAAAAGATGCATGATATATACTCACTGATAACTAGTTATTAGCCAGAAAGTACAGAATTCCTATGATATACTCCATAAACCCAAAGAAGTTAAACAAGAAAGAAGGTCCAAGGATTCTTGAACCACACTTAGAAGGGGAAACAAAATAATTATAGGAGGCAGAAAGAGGGAGGGAAATGGGTGGGAGAGGGGAGCTTGGTCTTCAAGTGGGGACTCCTATGAACTGGAGCAGGGGTGTATCTGATTCTGTTGCCTGACTTTGGACCCCTTTCCCATAACTTGGCAGCCTTTTCTAGGCTCAATAGGAGGAGAAACGTCTAATCCTACTGCAACTTGGTTGCCAAGGTGAGCTGATGTCCATGGGAGGCCTAACTTTCTCTGAGGAGAAGGGGGGAGGGGAATAGGGGATGAGGTGAGAGGGAGGAACTGGGAAGGGAAGAGGGAGGGGAAGCTGCAATAGGGATGTCAAGAAAATAACAATAATATAATAAACCTAAAATATGGAAACTGTGATATAACTCAATGGTTGAACACTTGTACAGTGTGACCCAGGCTCTGGGTTCAACATCTGGAACCACAGAAAGGAGCCTCAGAGACAAAGCACTAACTATTATGACAGAGGTTTTCCTTCCTCTGCTGAGCTGATGGTCCTCATTATGGGGCCATGAAAGGAAGGGCATGTCTAGCTCAGATTTATTGTTACTTCAACCAATCAGGAAAAAATACTAAGCAAAAAATCATCTACACATTATTTCTCCTAAGCAATTAGCAAAAAAAAAAAAAAAAAAAAAAGGTAATGTTAGAATCCAGAATATTTTTAGAGCATAAAATTTCTTTTTTTTTTCTTAATTATTTTGTTTAGTATCTATGTTTAGCTGGGTCTTCAGGTAGAACTATTTCCAAATTTCTAAGAAACTACCAGATTGGTTCCCAAAGCTTCCAATCTCACCACCAATCAAGGAGTGTCCCCCTCTCTCCACATTCTCACCAGCATGGGCTGTTCCATGTATTTATTGATCTTAGCTATTCTGATTTGTGTAAGGTAAAATCTCAAAGATGTTTTGGTTTGCATTTCCCTAATGACTAAAGATATTGATCATTTCTTTAAGTACTTCTCATCTGTGCTTCAGCATCCCGTATGCTGCTCCCATTCTGGTCCTCCCTCACAGAGTCCCTCCTCCCTACCTTCTCCTCTGAGAGGGAGGAGCTTGGGTCCACCGCATGCAGGGCATGCAGGCTCTTTGGTTGGTAGTTCAGTCTCTCTGAGCCCCTACTGGCCTTGTTGGTAGTTGGTACAGTAGAAACAAGTAATTGCTACAAACCCAGGCTTGTTTGTTCTGGGGAGCCCATTGATGAAACCTGCATGTCCCCAGCTCACTCTGAATGTACCGCTTTAGAGCTAGACATTAACAGGCCACAAGAATCTACAATAGGACTAAGGACTGAGCCCCGGATGTATTCCATTCTAGTGGAATCTCATTCATAAAACGAAGATGGTGCATCTGTTGCTGGTGGCAATGGGAGGAAAAACTTGCACAACCACTTTGGAAATCAATTTGCCACTTAGTATGTAAGAAAATTGAGCTTTACCTCAAGACCTAGCTATACTACTCCTGGGCATATACCCAAAAGAGGTTCCACCATACAACATGGATACTATGTTCATAGCAGCTTTATTTGTAATAGCCAGAAACTGGAAACAACCTAGGTGGAAAATGGATAAAAAAAAAATGTGGTACATTTACACAATGGAGTATTACCCAGCTATTTTTTTTTTTTTTGAGACAGGATTTCTCTGTATAGCCCTGGCTGTCCTGGAACTCACATTGTAAACCAGGCTGGCCTCCAACTCAGAAATCCGCCTGTCTCTGCTTCCCGAGTGCTGGTATTAAACCAAGTGTATCATAACATTTGCAGGCAAATCGATGAAACTAAAAATATCATACTAAGTGGGGTAACCCAGACCAGAGAGACAAACATGGTATTCACTCATTTGTAAGCATACATTACACAAAATACAGGATAACCATGCTAGAATCTACAGATCCAAAGTAGCTAAGTAACAAAGAAGGCCCAAGGAGGGATGCTTGAATACCACTGAGATGGCATAAGACAGACATCCGGGGTGGAAGAAGGGAAAGAACGGTGTGGGAGAAGGGGTGGGGAGAGTAGCAGAAGAATCAAATGTGGGGAGGAAAGAGGACGAGAACTGGGAGAGGGAACTGGGATTGGTGGGGAGGGGATACATCTCTGGAACAAACTAGAAACCCAGGACAAAGAAATCTCCCATGATGCTATGAGGGTGACCCTAGCTAAAACTCCTAGTAATAAGGAATATGAATCCTGAAATGGCCACCTCATCCTATCAGCAATTTTATAATTCCTCAGAGAAATAGCGTTCCCGAGGGCCCATACTTTGCTGTAGGGACCAATGAAGCATTATTTTCATTTGCCTGGTGGCTAAAGAAACTAAACACTTTTGCATAACATCTCTTGGCCTCTTGTATTTCTTCTTTGGGGGAATATCTATTTGAATAATTTGGCCATTATTAAATTTGATTACTTGGGGTTAGTGTCACTTTTTTATTTTTAGCTCTCTATGGGTTCTGGGTAGCAACAGAAGACTTTTCTCCGTTGCTGTATTGTTTCACTCTGTTGACCTTTCCCTGTGGTTTTAAGTTCATGTCATACTATCGGTCAGTTCTTGCTTTTGCTGCCTGCCCTCATAACATTTTATCCAGGAGACTGCTGCCTGTGCAAATATTTTGAAAGATTTTTCTCTGTTTCCCTGTAGCAGTTTCAGAGTTTAGGGTCTTGATTTGATTTTTGTTCATTGTGCCCATGGGGACATTCAGTTTTTCCAGTATCATTTGGTGACAATGACACTATTTTCCATCATGTATTTTTGCCACCCTTGCAAAGAATCAGATGAAGACATGGTGCCAAGACTATTGCATACAGCTGAACAAGGAGGTGGGTTTATTAATATAGAGAAACAAAGAATCAGGGTTATTGGAGTCTGCTGGGTTGGAGGCAGGTTACACTAATCCTGCCTGGAGCAGTATTCAGACTGTAAACATAGGGGGTGAAAGCTGAGTAGACATTTTCTATACTCTAAGCATCTACACACTGACTAGAAGACGGGTATGTCATCCCATAGAACATCACCTGGATAGAGATTTGCCATTCCTATGGTCAGAGCCACCGAGGTCTTTGACACAGCCATGCAATGACAAACATTCACTCAGTAATTCATTTGCTCCCTAAAATTGCTTGACATGTGTGATTTATCCCAGTGTTTGTAACTGCGGTTATGTATGTCTTGAAACCAGTATTGTGCTACCTTCATCTTTGTTTTCCTGCTCAGTTATTAGAGCTGTTTAGGATATTTTGTGCTTCTAAATTGTTTTTAGTGTTCTTTTCCTAGTTCTGTGAAGAGTGACATTAGTATTTTGATGGGAATGGTGCTGAGTCTACAGATCACTTATGACGATTTTATAATATTAATTCTCCCCATCCATAAGCCTAGGAGATCTTCCCATCTTCTAGACTTCCATCTTCTCCAATTTCTTGTTTCAGTATTTGATAATTTTCATTTTAAAGGTCTTCTACATTCTTAGTTTTTTGACTGGTGCGCTCTGTCTGTCTCTGTCTGTCTCTCTGTGTGTGTCAGAAAGAGAGAGAGAGAGAGAGAGAGAGAGAGAGAGAGAGAGAGAGAGAGAGAGAGAGAGAGAGAGAATGGATGTTTTCTGATTCATTCATCTATCAGGAAGCTCATTATTGGGATATAGAGGAGCTACTGATTTCTGGAGGCTGCAGACATCTTTTGATGGAGCCTTATGGATTATTATGCATACAGAATTACATAATCTACAGAAATGGACGATGCCATGATCTTTCTATTTGTATGCCATTTGCTTTCTGTTGATATTGCTTTAGTTAAAATTAGTGGATATGAGTGATCAAAATTTTAGTCCTGACCATAGAAGAGATACTTATTCAGT
The DNA here is from genome assembly GCA_902729485.2 of Mus minutoides. Taxonomy (NCBI): domain Eukaryota; kingdom Metazoa; phylum Chordata; class Mammalia; order Rodentia; family Muridae; genus Mus; species Mus minutoides. The sequence continues at coordinate 426,391 of LR750344.1, read as the reverse complement.
TTGATGTTGTATATGCATGCTTATTCATAGCCTTTCTTATGTTTAGGTATGATCATTTTGTACCAGTTTATTTTCAAAGTTTGAAGGAATGTTAACAACATGTGGCTGTGCGTGAAGCAAAAGACCCAGTTCTGTGGAGTGCAAGTGATCACTGTGCTCTCCTCGCTGCTGTTACTGTAGAGGTCCATTTCCAATGGATGACCACTCATATCCTTACAGTCAGGCCTGCCTGGAAGTGTGTGTGTGTGTGTGTGTGTGTGTGTGTGTGTGTGTGTGTGTGTGTGTGTGAATGTTCTGGGACCAGTCTTCAATAAGCACTTACAAAAGTAACAAACAAAAAACCCAAACAAATAAACTCCAGACAAACAAACAAACAAAAACCAACAAAACCAAAACCATAATTGGGACAATGCAGAAAGAAAAAAGAGAAAAAATAAATAGAAGAAACAATATTAATTGGAGAAAAAATTAAAAAATTTAAAGAAAAAGCACAAAAAGCAGTTATGCAATAACAAAATACACAAATTTAAGATGAAAAAATAAGAAAAAGGGAAACATGTAAATAAATATGTACACATACAACCATAATTTTTCCTGGCTGGCATGCTTGGAAATCCTGGTCAGTCAGTAATAACAGCTCTGTAGAGTTAAGCTTCTCTTTGGACCTCTATACCCTGTTGGTTTTCAGGCCACAGTTCTGTCATTTGTAACTTCTTTCCAGGAACTAGGCAAGAGTGAACATAGGTAAGCTAGCCACAGTTTCTTTCTGCTGTTTGCTGGCTCAGCCTGGCAGTGCAGAATAGAGCAACCCTGGCTATGTATTTTCTCTGTAAAATTATATGCTGTGTGTCCTGGGATGACAATGTTCTTTTAAAAAACAAAACAAAACAAACAAACAAACAAACAACAAACTTAATTATCTGCTTTTGCCATTTGGTGCAAGAAGCCTCAGCATACTGCTGAATCGAAAGTTTCAATTCATCTTGCAAACCCTTCTTGTTCCAAATATTTATATTCAACAATGAATAGCCATCTATAGAAACGTAGATCGATAAAAACACAAGGATGGTGCCCATGAAGAGAATTTCTAATTTTTACTCATGTAAAAATAAGTGTGGGGTAGATGGCCAGGACTGTAGACAGAACGTGAGTGCATCTTTTTTTAGAATCGCATGGTCTTTGAGAAGGGAATGAGCTAGGGAATGTTCTCTTAGCTCTTTCCCATCTTTGGTAAGGAAGTTGGGGCTCCCCCAGGCTCTGGAATCTGTCTCAAGTCATACCATATGAAAATGTTTCGACAGAAGAGGTCCAGTTCTTTCTTCCCTTCAGCAAGTTATGATTGTAGGGTCCACCGATTCTCCAAGAGCTAGCTAGTGCTCATGCCAGGGACCAGAGGACTTCTGGGATGCAAGGTATTGCTCTATAAACAATGAAGAAGCACAGAAAGAATTTCTCTAAAGTCTAGCATCTCGAAAATTAAGTCCTACAGTTCTGGAGTTGAAGAATTAGCATTACTTGTGCTTTCTCTTTCTTTGGGCTTATGTATGTGTAGTAGGTTCTTTACTCTAGTAGACTCATTTGTGGTGTTAGCAGAGGTGCTGTGATCATGAAATAAAAATTAAAATGAATGTTATCTGCATTAGTTCATTTGTCTATCAATGGGGTTGATGGAAGGAGAATTATTTCTCTTTCATCCTCTATTTTATTCAATTACTTTAAGCTATACAGAGGATCTTTTAGTGTTGGGTCTTGCTCCAGGATCTGGTGAGACACCGAGATCTCAATTCTCCTGGTTCTGTACTTATATTTTATTGAAGGAAGCACACATGCACACAGTTGAGGAGAAAAGCAGAGGATCAACACAGTGAGTGGCAAATCAAATGCTACTCTTCTGAAAAGACCTGTCCTAGTCATGGTATACCATAACCAAGGCAACTCTTATAAAGAAAAGCTTTGAACTGGGGCATATTTATAGTTTCGGAGGTTTGGTACATTATCATCATGGCAGGAAAAGAGTGGCACTTGTAGCATTGGAGCTGTAGCTGAGAGTTATATGTTGTTGATCTGCAGGCCAAGAGATTCTGGCTTGTTGTGGCCCTTGAAACATCAAAGCCCTCCCCTAGAGACATACTTCTTCCAACAAAGGCACACTTCATAATCCTTCTGATCTTTCTTAAATAGTGTCACTCCTGCATGACTGATGACTAAGCATACAAATTCAAGTGAGAGCCATTCTTATTTAACCATCATAAGGATCTTTGGTTAAAAAAAAATGGTGACTGATAAAAAATGGATACCTGAGAGAAATAAGTCATGTAGATACCTGAAAAGATTGCAAATCTTTGAGGGTAGGGAGTGATTGAGCTGTGGTTGAACACTGGAGAATATTGGTGAAAGAGGACAAGTGTGGAAAATGGCTAGTGAGAGTAATCAAGAAAGACCAGAAGGCTATGGCCAAGAGCTATATTTTACTTAACAAAGGGAAGCTGTTGGACTGTGTGATACATGAAGGAAAAGCATTTCTCCAGATCACAGAAAGCCCCAGACTCAAGGAGAGAGAAAACAGAGGCACACAAGTGTGACATGAAGATATTGAAAAGAAGACTGTGGGTTGGGGAGATATTGGCTTGGCGTAGGGTTGGTGCTGAGCAACCTGAACTTCTTTTTAGGAACTTGTAAAAATACCAATGCAGCATCTGAATGTAGTGTGTGTGTGTGTGTGTGTGTGTGTGTGTGTGTGTGTGTGTCCAGTGTGAGGGTTTAAATAAGTACATGTTCAGGGGCTCAGCATGAGCAGTTCAATGACACCACTGTGAGAGATGTCTTAAAGTGATTTCTAGATGCAGGCAAAGTTGAGAATTAGGGTCTGAGTGTAGTAATAATGGGAGTGATAAAAATCAACAGATTTCTAGTAATAATAATAATTAGGAATAACAGAATATGGTCAGTATGCTTTAATCCTTGCACAATGTGTATGTTGACTGAGACACCAAGTGGTAGCTAATTAACACCCACAGCTGTCATTTATTTACACCTTAGTTAAATTTAGTAACAAAGAAATATTTGATAATTTTATTTACATCAAATATACAGAATTTTAATATAATTAAAGATACAGATTTAAAATTTTATTGACCACAAACTTATGGACACTTGATCTTTGACAAAGATGTCAGAAATAATACAACGGAAAAAAGAAAGCATCTTCAATAAATGGTGCTGGTCTAACTGGCTGTCTGTATGTAGAAGAATGAAAATCACATATTTGTCACCTTGTACAAAGCTCAAGTCCAAGTAGATCAAGGACCTCAACATAAAACCAGATACACTGAATCTAATAGAAGAGAAAGTGGGAAAGAGCCTTGAACTCATTGGCACAGGGGGAAATTTCCTAAACAGAACTCCAATGGCTCATGCTCTAAGACCAAGAATTGATAAATGGGACCTCATGAAACTGAAAAGTTTCTGTAAGGCAAAGGACATAGTCAATAAGACAAATCAGCAAAAAAGTCTTCACTAACCCCACATCTGATAGAGGGCTAATATCCAAAATACATAAAGAACTCAAGAAGTTAATCACCAATAAACCAGACAACCTAGTCAAAAAATGGGTTATAGAACTAAACCAAGATTTTACAACTGAGCAATCTTGAATGGCTGAGAAGCACCTAAATAAATGTTCAAAGTCCTTAGTGATCAGAGAAATGCAAATAAAAATGTCCCTGAGATTTCACCTTTTACCAATCAGAATGGTTAACATCAAAACCACAGGTGACAACATATGTTGGAGAGGATGTGGAGAAAGAGAAACACTCCTCCGTTGCTGGTGGGATTGCAAACTGGCACAACTACTCTGGAAATCAATCTGGAGATTCCTCAGAAAATTAGAAATAGATCTACCTGAAGACCCAGTTCTACCACTCTTGGAAATATACCCAAAAGATGCGCCACCATCCCATAGGGGCATATGTTCCACTATGTTTATAGTGGACTTATTGGTGCCAATCAGAAGCTGGAAACAACCTAGATGTCCCACAACAGAAGAATGGATACAGAAAATGTGGTTCATTTACACAATGGAATACTACTCAGCTATTAAAAAAATGAGAACATCCTGAGTTTTGTAGACAAATGGATGGAACTAGAAAACATCATCCTGAGTGCAGTAATTCAGACTCAAAAGGACATGCATGGCATATACTCACTAATAAGTGAATATTAGCCACCCCCCTCAAAAAAGTACATACTATCCAAGATACAGTCTGCAGAACTCAAAATGGTCAACAAGCTGAAGTGTACAAGTGAGGACGCCTCAGTCCCACTTGGGAGGGAGAAGAAAGCAATCACAAGTGGGGAGGGAGAGAGGAACCTGGGAGGGAAAATGGATGGGTCAGTTTGAGAGTGGGGGGTGGGAGTAACCTGATCTGGTATTGGGTGAGGGAAAAGGACTAAAGGGCCAGCAGAAAGAATGGAAACCAGGCATCCTCAGAAGGTAGGAGGTTGGGGGCACCCTCCAGAATGTTCCAGACACCTGGTAGGTGAGAGACTCTCAGGGCTCAAAGGGAGGGACCTTAGATGAAATGCCCAACAGTAGTGAGAGGGAACTTATAGAGCCCATCTCCAGGAGGAAGAAAGGGCTTCAAATGAGGGATGGGGGCAGGCCATCCCACAGTCACAACTCTGACTCATATTTGTTCTGGCTGAATGAGTTACAGGGATGGAAATGGAGAAGAGCCTTAGGAAAAAAAGGTCAAGCAACTGGCCCAAAGAGGGATCCAACTCAAGGGGAGGTCCTAAGTCCTGACACTATTACTGAGGATATGGAATACTCACAAAAAGAGACCTAGCATGACCACATTCCAGAAGACCCATCAAGCAGCTGAAGAGTCAGATGTAGATATTTGCAGCCAACCAATGTGCAAAAGCTGCTGACCCCTGTTATTGAATTATGGAAAGACTGAAAGAAGCTGAGGATGAGAGCGACCCTGTAGGAGGACCAGCAATCTCGATTAATCTGGACCCTGGAGATCTCTCAAACACTGGACTGCCAAACAGGCAGCATATACCAGCTGATATGAGACCATCAACACACATACAGCAGAGGACTTCCTGGTCTGTGTTCATTCAGAGATGATGCACCTAACCCTCAAGAGACGGGAGACCCAGGGAGTTTAGAGGTCATGTGGGGTGGGGATTGGGGACATCCATGTGGAGACAGGGGGTAGGGAAGAGGTATGGGATGTGGAGCAGAAGGAAGGTGGAGGAGGGGAATAAAATATGGAGTGTAAAAATTAATTAATTAAAAATATAAATAAAAATTTATTGAAATCAAATGTACAGAAATGGAGGTCAAAGCAGTGGTTAAGAGGAGCTTTGGAAAAAGGAAGTCAAAAGATATATTATAGGTCTTAGGATCAGTCAGCAGAGTTCTTGCTTTGCAAGTATTGAGACCTGAGTTCTATGCCCAGAATCTACAACAACAACAACAACAAAACAACAACAACATCATCATCATAAAACAATGCAAATATGTGATTGTGGTGATCTGTACTGTAGAGACAAACAGATTCTTAGGGCTGACGTGTAGCCAGCCTAGGTTATTTGATGAGTTTTAGGCCAATGAGAGATCCTATTACATGTATGAAAATGGCAGATAGCTCATGAAGAGTCATCCCCAGGGTTTTCTTCAGGCAATTACAAGCACCTATGTACATGTGTATGCACACCCTCCCACAGTGATATTTACTGTGAAGTCTAGAGAGCTAACACGCAACATAAGGATATGACAATAATATATTTTATTTGAGATTTTTGCTAAATATGTAGTTATAGCTGCCTTTGTCCCCTCTATCCCCAAAATGAGGAAGTGAAAAAAAGCTTATATGCTCATTCAGTGTTGTCTCAGTTTCCATTTTCCCTGATCAATGCCCCAACAAAAGCAACATAGTTGAGAAGGTGTTGATTTTAGCTCACAATTCCAAATTACAGCCCACCAATGGTCAAGGCAGCAGGCACTGGAAGCAGCTAATCACCTTCAAGAAGAGAAATGGTGAATGCATTTAAGTTTGTGCTCAGCTCACTTTCTCTCTTAGGCAGTGCAGGATATTTGTATAAGCAACAGCAGGTCCTCCAACCTCAATTAATGTAGTTAAGAAAATCCCCTACAGCTCCATGAGCAAGCTTGACCTAGACAGTCCCTCACTGTGACTCTTTCTAGGTGATTCTAGACCACTTCAACTTGACAACAAAATGAACCATCACGCCTATGTCACTATCTTAGTGCCTCTCTGTACTTTTATAAAACCTACTTTAAATATAAATAATGACATTTACTTTGAAAACAAAGTAGCCTTGGAGACATTGTAAGAAATGCAATCATGGAAGTGTCCCAATTTCTAGCTTCAGTGAAAGAGTAGGAGCATATTAGTAAACTGTGACCTAAATTCCTACTGAGAATGTGAGGGAAGAAGGAATTACTTTGGTAAAGGGCTTAGCAAAGAACTTCAGCAGAGAATAGCAGAGGATAACAGAGCCAGGGGCCAAACAATAGAGGGAAGGTAGAGTTTGTCAGATAATACTTCAGAGAGGAATGGGCATTTCACCTTAATCTTAAACAATGCAAGGGACCGCTACATGGAAAAAAGAAAGAGGAATAGTGCCCTGATCAGAGAGACAATGGGTGCTAACCTTTACTTGCTCCACAGTTGGAAGCCACTAATGAGTTCTGGCCTCATGTTGATGAGATCCAGTGAGCGCTGATGAGATGCTGATACCCAGGACAGTACCTCTACTCATGAACATTTCCTATGGAAAGTCCTCATAAAGTCTGTTCCTTCTCATAGATTCACAAGCTTGTAAAACAAAAGGCCTGTAAAGGGAAACATTTGTGCTCATGAATCTAAGGTTCTGTACAGGTGGCTGTGATTATGGTAGCTGACCTTCTATGCCATAGAGGAGTGTAAATATTCCCAGAATACCCCCCTGTACAGAATTACCTTTGATCCTGTGTCATTTGTTCCAGATGATATAAAATACATAATTAATTTGGAAATATATAATCTCTTCATTTGGTATAATAAATGAAGACTTGGCCAATTGATATTTGAAGGGCTATCCTTTAGACAGGAGATTTATATCTAGAACACACACACACACACACACACACACACACACACACACATATATCTAAAAACAAAAACCTTGGCAATCAATAAATGTACCAATGATCTGAACAGATAGTTCTTCAAAGAAGAAATAAAAATGACTAATAATTATTTTGAAAGTGTTGAACACATGGGGGAACTGCCAACCAATGTTTGTTTTTAACTTGAGGCCCACCCCATGAGATGGAGCCCACGACTTACACTCTCTGGATGACCAGGAACTGTAGACTGGCAATGCCAGAGACCTAGATTAGAACCGAACAGGACTGCAAAAATACCTATGGCATGGTTCCCAATGACACAGACTCATAGATTGTGGCATTGTCCAGTTATTATCAGAAAGGCTTCCTCTAGTAGTGGATGGGAACAGATGCAGAGACTCATAGCCAGACATTATATGGAGAGAGAGAGAGAGAGAGAGAGAGAGAGAGAGAGAGAGAGAGAGAGAGTCTAACCATTGGGTCTCTCTCTCTCCTTGGACATAAGGGTAACCCCATGGAACTTGGGGGAAGTAGGTGAAAGATTGTAGGATTCAAAGGAAATGGAGAACACCAGGAGAACATGGCCACAGAATCAACTAAGCAGGGCTCTTATGGACTCACAGAGTCTGAAGCAGCAAGCACAGGGTCTTTATGGGTCAGCCCCAGGTTCTCTGCATATATGTATGATTGTTACTATGAGAAGTCTATTTCTGCTTCCTTTGCCTGCTCTTGGGACTCCTTTCCTCTTATTGGGTTGTGTTCTCTAGCCTCCATAGAAGGACTTTTACCTTGTCTTATTGATTCTTGTTTTGTCCTGTTTGGCTGTCGCTTTTCTCTTGGAGACATGCTCTTTTCTGAAGAGGGAACAGAGGGTATCTAGAGAGAGAGGATGTGGGGTAGAGATAGAAGGAGTAGAAGGAGGAAAAACTGTGGTCAGAACAAATTGTATGAGAGAAGAATCTTTTTAAAAGTTCACAAACAAATACCTCCCCAACCCAAACCCAAATCCAAGACAAAAGCAAAAATTGGTCAACAGTCTTAGCCATCAGGGAAATGCATATTAAAACTACCCTGTGTTTTCATCTCACCTCCCCCCAGCCCCCAGCTGAGATGGTTGTGACTAGGAAAACAAATGGTAGCAAATACTGACAAGGTAAAGGGGAAACTTACACCTTGTTGGTCAGATGTGAACTGGAGCGGCCATTGTAAAAATCAGTGTGAACATTTGCAACGATCGCAAAGACAACAAAACAACAACCCTAAAATAGAATTACTATACCCACGAGAGTNTACATAGTAAATTTTTGATTTAATTTGATTAATGTTTGAGACTGAAAATAATCTGAGACACTGACTTTATTGTAATTATTTTGGGACATTGGAATAAATTCATATCTTTAAAATGTGAGAAAATGTTAAAAACCACCAAGATCTCTTCTAGGAGATTTAAATTTCTCTCCAAGTTTCTTGACTCTCTCTCTCTCTCTCTTTCTCTCTCTCTATTTTTTTTCTTCAACAGAAAAGCATTCATTTTGGCACACTCTAAATCTTAAAATGATACTCAATAGTGGCTGTAAGAGAAAACTCTACTTACCCAGATGTTTACGGTATACCTTGGTTTTTTGCTGGGGTAGGGATCATATTCCACTAATTCTTCCTGAAAAAAGAGTAATCAGGTGAGCTGTGTACCATGTGGTTCTCAGAGTTTGCTGCCCAAAGAACATGTAAAATTTTATGAACTGACTTATAACTCTTTCCAAGTGGGATTTGTCATGTGTATATCGGTTTCTTCGTTTGCTTGCAGTTTTTGGAGACTTTACTGTAAAATATCCTTTTAGTAATTTAGTTGACTTGTGCTGCTAAAACCTTTCTTTAAGAGACTGATCTTATGCTCTGCAAGGGAAATGCCACCATGTCCCTGGCAGTGAAAAGGAGAGACTGGTGCTGGTTGGAGCTGGTGCAGAAGTCAAAGCAAAACTGTTTTTTAAAACTTTTTTATTTTTGACTAATGACTTGATAAGTACAGAGACATATTACAGCCATCTATGATGTTGCATGAGTTAGTTCATCAGTCAGACCCCATATGAGAGGATACAAGTCACTAGACTGCACTGATTTCTGACAACTTCCCTGAAAGTCTTCAAGGTTCTCAGGATCTTCTTCTAGTCAATGGTTTTCCAGACTTCCCAGAAGATGTTGAATATTCTTTCACATGCATCAACACTTTAGACTTGGTTTATTAAAGGGTTCAGGGTCAAGTCAACCAAGGGAAGATATGCAGAGGGAGGAGACTAGGGCAGGACAAGTTTAGAGTTTCTGTTGTCTGTCTCCTGTGAGGTCATAGATAGTAATGCCTCTCTCTGTGTGAACACATAGGAAAAACTACTAGCTGATCTCCAACTGGCATCCAGAACTTTAAGAAGAGCTGCAGTGCATTGATCTGCAAAGCTTGTGTACCGGCTAGTTTTGTGTCAACTTGACACAGGCTGGAGTTATCACAAAGAATGGAGCTTCAGTTGGGGAAATGCCTCCATGAGATCCAGCTGTGGGGCATTTTCTCAATTAGTGATTAAGGGGGAAAGGCCCTTTGTGGGTGGGATCATCTCTGGGCTGGTAGTCTTGGGTTCTATAACAGAGCAGGCTGAGTAAGCCAGGGGAAGCAAGCCAGTAAAGAACATCCCTCCATGGCCTCTGCATCAGCTCCTGCTTTCTGACCTGCTTGAGTTCCAGTCCTGACTTCCTTGGTGATGAACAGCAATGTGAAAGTGTAAGCTGAATAAACCCTTTCCTCCCCAACTGCTTCTTGGTTATGATGTTTGTGCAGGAATAGAAACCCTGACTAAGTCAGCTGGTATTTTTCCCTCTACCTCATCATTGTGTGACTCACTGTATGTCCCTACCATACATTGCACTGTTAAGTTGTTCATTAGTCAATACCCTGAATAAGAAAACAAACTTCTTCAGGCTAAGAATTTTCAGCTGTTGAGGATAAAAGTCCTGTCTTTCTTTGGGAAAGGTTATTTTTTAAATATACAACCACCAATATGAAGAGCTGTGGCAATCAACTGGATACTTTAAAAGTAAAGTCTATATTGCAGAAAGTAACATATTTTTGTCCTGAAGAAGATTCATGAGCAGTCTAAAGCGAGTGTTTAAAATCCAGAGGACCTCAGTTACTTTTCTTTCATTTGTGTGTATGTGTGTGTGCCCATGTGCACATCACCAGGCATGCAAATAAAAAAAATGAAGCTAAGTAGAGAATCCTATATCACTAGGCTTAATGAAACCTGAGTAATGAAAAGTATGAAAGATGTTTTGCTAAATACCCTAAAAATACAATTACAGCATCTGCTCTCTCTGAAGTAGAGTTTGCAGTGTCAAGTGGTTGGCCTATTGGAGTTACTAATTTTTAAGTTGAGATCCTGAATAGCTAAGGACACAACTATTCACAGCTATTCAACTAGAGTATAGTGGTGTTATAATCCAAAGGATACATATTTAAATATTTTGATTTAGACATATTATTCCCAGCTATGGACTACAGGGCATTTCTGTAAATAAAGCTTTACCAAAGTTAAAAAATCTATTAGTATTAATGAGGGGCAGTCCCAGGAACACAGTTTCCCTAGGGAACACATTATAGAATACATTGATCTGTATATCTGTATCACTAATGGTGACATGCTTAATGAGAAAAGGATTATTCAATTAATGAATTTTACCTCTTATATTTCAATGCTAACCAGGAAGAATTCAAACTAATAGGAAGGCACTCTTTGCATTATTTTTAGGTACTACATTCCCAAACATTATTTTAATGTGCTTAGCGGAATACCAGTCCTAACAAGTATCTCTATTTTGGAAATTCATCTTCTGGGATGTGGAGTCACAAGCAGTTGCATCTTGGCTACATATTTCACTTCAATAGCTTTTGGAAAGAGGAACTACACACACACACACACACACACACACACACACACACACACACACACACATTCACACAGTGCCTGTTGTTAGCAGTTACACATTTGATAAATCAACCAAGTCCGTTCTTTTTGTTGAACAAAGAAAAGAGACGAATTGTTCACCCAGTTCCCATCCATGGGGTTGGGGGGCATGTAGGGTGAAAGCTTAGAATTCTCACCCCAGTTCAGTGTTTGGCTGATACCCTGAAGCTGTGTGTGAGTATAAAATGCCAAGTGTCTCAGCGTGGGCCCCGTTACCCACCTAATTCTTTCACACACAAGACCTTCCAGATGTTTTTGGGGGAGGATGTGTCTCTTTATAATAAAAGTTATATCAGCCATCATTTCCACATATTCCTATGGCACCCATTTGTGAGAATTTGTACTACATTCCCAAACATCTGCAGACAGTATCTCTACAATTACTTCTGAAGTTACTAGCCACCTGTCAGCACAGGGATTACTACCCCATGCACTGTCAAGTGGGAATCGAAGTTTTTTTATTGGCCACTAGAGTTCTCCTACAGACATGTTGTAGGCAGATAGGAATATTTTCAGCACATACTTTTATTAGGTGCTGTAAATTTAGAAGTTGAACACTCCACAGTGAGTACATGAGCACATTTAAGTCATGTGCATGTATTCAGAACTCACTGAGCAAGCCTGGAATGTTGGCACAGCCTTAGGTTAAGAGTTTGAGCTGAAAATGAGATGCCTGATTCCTTTATCTCTTAAGCCAAAGGCAACTGGAGGTGCTTAGGAGACTATCACTGTGTTTGCCTTATGGAAATGTGGCAAAATTTCATTTTGTAAATATGTCAGTGTATGAGGTAGGGTGACTTTTCAGATTTAGGGAGGAAAAGAGAACTTAAGTCTTGTGTGGCTGAATGGGTGTGACATATGTGGAGGATAATCCAGTTCTACTCCTATGAGAAGTAAAAGTAAGTGGATTGGGTTATCCATGACTTCTGTATGTCCTTTCAGAATATACAGCAGCTGGTATTTGTGAGGTGACATGCCCTTTGTAGAGCACTTGGCAGTATTATTCCTCTTAGTCAACTCGGTATCCTACTGCATTAGGAATCTTTAGTATGGCCTGCAGACCAAAATTTTTAAAGAGATGAAAGATCAAAGATAACCAAGCCTGCATAGCTGGGCAGCAGTGAAGCTAAGCTTCTTCTGTCTGAATTTAATAAAGTCATGAGTGATCTCTAGGCTGCTAAACACAATGGTCACTTTTCAGCCTTATTTGAACTAACGGAAGAATTCAGTTAAGAGCAAATGTACTTGAAGCACCTTTTGCTATCTTGTGCTTTCTGATGTCTTTTTTTCTGTGAACTCTCTCATTATTAGGTGATGCATCCTTGTTTCCTTTGACCTCATTTATGATTCTACTTCCCCATCTCTCTCAGTGACTGGGTGATTTAATCTAGTTTAAAATATGTGTATCTCAAGGGTGCCTCCACATGGCTTTACTTAGACATTTCTGGGCTTATCTTTCTTCTTGTATGTGTTGAGCTAGAGATAAACAAACCCTAAAGTTCTGGTTTAGACTCCCACGATGGCAAATTTTAGTTTTGTGTAGAACTCCCACTTTGCCTCAGCTACCAAAGCTCTTATCAGCTTGAGTAAAGCTGCTTCTAATGGTTGTTTTATTTCCTGTGTCAGAATTATTGGTGGTCTGCTTTGCATAGAAATGTTACAGTGAATGACCAGTATGTTCTTGGGTTATAGTCATATATTTCTGAGTCTTTGACTGTGAAAGAGTATTTTCAAATAGAAGTTTTATGTCAAGTCTGAAATGTTAGACTTCTCAATTGGTATGGTTTTTGAGGCCACTTATAAATGTTTTGAACCTAGAGGGTATCCAAGGAAGTGTTTTTTAGATCATGACTGTTCAGTGCAAGTGGAATATATCCTATGTTCATAGCTCATAAAACATAGTGGGGCACATGTACCTTCTAAGACTACAGGCCTTTTTGTAGGACTTACCTAGACCAAAACTGGATTTATTTCCCCAAAATATTAAAGATGATTTTGAAAAAATTCATTAACCTCCCAATTGCCTAGTAATCTTTTTGGATGTTTACAGTGAAGGGAAAGACTTTGGAAAGGCTCCATAATCAGAGAAAGAAGTGTCTTCACAGTTAGGGAGGTAAGGAGATTCAATCCTATCTGGAAATCTTTGTTTAGTATGAGAGGTATGTTGCATGTATGTCCAGTCAGAAGGGTGATGGAGGTCAGCAGAAGGATGTTGTAAGAAGTATGAAGGAGGCTGTAATGGACTCTTATGGTTTTCCATCTTGAGTCAAAAATCAGTTGGTTGATCAAATGACAGCAACAGAATATGAACTTCTTTAAATGGTAAGCTCCTTTGGGAAAATGTGACCTGGATGTAGCACAACTGTGCTTTCTGTTACTGATGCCCAGCATTGTACAGATTCACTCAGCCCAACACAAGTAGCTCTGACTGTATATACCGCCATACACTGTCTCTGGGCAGAAGACAATGCTTGCTCTGAAGAGGCCCCATTGGGAAAGAAGATGAAAGAATTAGACTTTAGCAAACTTTCAAGGCATCATATCGTCAATTGTGCCATCAAGCAAATTGAGGCATGAGTCTTACTATAGACGCAGAGTATCAACCAGGATTACATTTTCTACCGAAGAGGTTTCAGTTGTGAATAATTAAGATAAGCAGGATGTTACAAGTCAGTAATTCTACCTCACAGAAGACAGAGGGAAGAGAGTCATTGAGTTCAATTCTAGCCTGTGTTGTGCACAGCAAGCATGTATCTAATCAGGGTTCTGTCATGATCCTCTGACTTGTGAATGCAAAATAAAATAAATAGAAAAGAAACCCAATTATTAAAATTTATATTGAGTTACAAAACCCTGAATAACCAAAACAGTCTTGAACAAAAAAAGAACAAATCTGGAAAACTAACAATATCTAATCTCAAGACACATCAAGGTAGACTAAATTTGAGCTCAGGAGAAAGAAATCTAGAAGGAAATTTTTACAAGTTCTGTTTTGTTCAGACACCAGAGATGATTATGGATATAGGTTGTGTGACTATGTGCATGGCTTTCAGGGTTAAAGGCTTTAAGACAGTTTAGTAGAGATCACAAATCCATTAGATTTACCAGCTGAGAAGTTGGTCTAGAAGTATCATGAAAGATTTAAGAGGTCTGGAGGAATTAGAAGGAAAGAGGCAAGTAGGAAGCAAGAGTGGAAGTGATTGATAGCATCTTCCTTTCATTCCTTGTTGCTTTAATAAAGAATGCTGACAAATGCAACTTAAGAGAGAAAGAGTTTACTTGACTCATAGTTGCAATTTATAATCAATCATGGAAGGGAAGTAACAAAGGCAAGAACTTGAGGCAACTGATTACTTTGGATCAACACAGAGAAAGAAGAGATTCATGAATACCTGTGCCCAAGTAATCATCTTATTTCTTATACAGTCCAAGATCCCAGCATAAGGAATGGTGGCACCCACAGTAGGCAGGTTTTCCCATGCCCAGAAAGACTATCTCAAAGTTGAATTAAGATTTTATCAAGTTGACAAATGAGATTAACTATCAAAGGTAGCAACTAAAATTAAAGACATGTTTTAGGCATGAAACGATGGATGAATAGAATTTAATGAGAGGTCAGCAAGAGATTCAGAATGGAAGAGAGAGAAAAAAAGTGTTGGAAGTAAAGGGTGAGGAAGGAGGAGAGAGAGGAAGGCTGGAAAAGAGAGATAGAGGAACACTTTTGTTTGAAAAAACAAATCATTAGAGACTAGACAGAGAAAGTGACCCAAAGTTGTAGTAAACAGATTTAGCAGAAAGACTGGGAAAATGGAGAAATTCATTCCCAATATACATTAGAAAATAATTAGATCATTGTAAAAACATGGTAGTTGCTGAATGAAGGAGAGTATGTTGAGCAATTCTATGTGGAAGCCTGCACTGGATGCAACTTGAAGATTAATGTTTATACAAGGGATGTCTGGTAGACAATGCTGCCAGATGTGAGGAAGAAGTTGGAGAAGTGATGAGGGCATTGGCAACAGACAGTAGAACCAAAGGTCATTGTGGTCAGTGAGGGAACTAAAGGAGAAGTAGGCCAGAGGACAGGCTGGTTGGCTGGAAATGGAAGCTTGAACACCATGCACCCAAATCAGCTGTGTTTATTTCTTGAAGGCTGATAAGTGGGAATGATCCAGAATGTCGAATGCTAGACCTTTTTTTTCTTCTTTTCCATTGAGTAAAACAATATGAGGAGCTTATCTTCTGCATAATCAAGAAGGGATGCACTTCGAGTCTGTGCATCTCTGTTCTGATGGACTTACAAAGTAGTCATACTTTCTGCAACTAGTCCAGACTGACTGAGAAAATTCTTAACCCCTGGTTCCTTTCTCACTCTTTCATTGTCTCTTGCTTTCATTCATATGAAAAGACCACAAAGTGGCATGTGGAATTAATTATCAGACACCGTCGTTCTAAACACCCATAACTGGACCCCTAGGTCTGCTCTTTGTAGAAACACTGACATATCACATTTCTGAGTAGTCAGTGACTAAACACTCAGTCCAGAAAGTGAGGCTTTCAAAATATTTCTTTTAGCAAGTTTTAAGAGAAGTTTTTAATTTGCAGTATGGTTAAGCCTTGTGATTCTGCCCATGGTGTGTTGCAGACCCTTCGCCAAGTAAGACCAACGTGTGCATCGGGTTGGTTGTGGATTGGCTGGCTTAAGGGGTATTCTGGAAAGATGTTTCTCATCACTTGGCCCACACATTTTTAATAAGAAAGCTTTTCTGTTCTCTGTCTTGCTTTCTCTCTCTCTCCCTCCTGCTCTCTCTCCCTCTCCTCTCTTTTTGACCTACCAGTAAGTTAACAAGTCTCCTAATATACTACTTGAGTCACAGATGACCTCTTTCAATTATTCATTAAAATAGTGTGTCCCAAGTTCAAAGAAAACAACCTGTGTTGTAGTTCAGAGAGTTGCCTTCCTTCTGAAATGGAAACATTGCTGAGACCCTAGTTATTGTGTGAAACAGACCACACAGTCTTCTAGCCATTGTAGGACCACAAAGTTGGTTATCCCAGCTGGGCTTGAAAACCTCTTTTGCAAAGCACCCATTTTGGGAATTAAATCATATTGACAGTCTAATTTTATATGGAGGTTTACT
Source organism: Mus minutoides (assembly GCA_902729485.2). NCBI lineage: Eukaryota > Metazoa > Chordata > Mammalia > Rodentia > Muridae > Mus > Mus minutoides. The sequence goes on along the minus strand of LR750344.1, from coordinate 410,099 downwards.
ACTGAAAAGGTTTAGGGTATGGACTATTATCCCCCACTGCTCACACATTGTTCTCAGCTGGTGGCACTCTATTGGGAGATGCTGCAACCTTCGGGACTTGTAGCCTTGGTAACAGAAGTAGGCCCTGGGTGGGTTCTCACTCTGGTTCTGACCCCACTGTTCCTATTCCTGGTTTGACTGAATAATAGGAACTGTGACCTCATCCTCCCAATCCAATGGACAGTATTCCCTGCCTGGGCCAAAATAAGTCTGTTCCCCTTTAAGCTGTCAAATATTTTTTTCACCACAACTACAATGGTAAGTAAAGATCACTATCCATTTTCCCTAAGATACTCATCTTATGTGGCTTTAAGGATTGCAATGCAGTTGTAGCATCCTGGTGCCTTCCTACTCATAGTATTTGAAGTCCCCTTGTGTCTCCACCACAACCCTTGTACCCTGCCTTCAGGTGACTCAACCTCTAGACTAGGCTTTTGTACATTATTCAAAGTATTTGGTACTGAGGATTAGCCATGACTTCTGGGCTAACATGTCCTTTAGTGAGTATTGCTTTGCTTGTTTCCTCTGTAAGCAATACAATTGGGATGTTTTTAAAGCATTACACTTTGTAACACAAATTGGTCTTGGATTCTCAGTTTTGCTGTCTTGGACTCTGACTTGGCATGCACCACCAGTCACCTCAGTCACTGACTTGAAAAATAAATCAAGTCTATTCTAGTCTGTAGATGACTCTCTGATGAGCTGAAAGTGAATTGGGCCAAGATATAACAACTGGGGAGCACAGATAGGAGATGCAGCTGTCCTTGTCCTTCATTGCTTCTCTATTATTCAGTGACAAAATCCTTCATGAGGATGAATATTTAATGTCTTCTCCCAGATGCAGCTCTTAGCTCCCAATTGTTGTATGTGTGTCTTTGTATGGGAATGAATGTGGGTAAGAGCTAGGAAATTAGAGTGAAGCCCATGAGATGGGCAAAAGAGGTCCCTAAGGAGGGCCTGGGCATGATAGAGCACATGTGATGTGAAAGTGGATAGAGAGTGCTGGGATAGAACGATACAGTGGGGGAGGGGCCAGGGTGTTACACATATCCCGGTGTAGGGCTTGACAGGTTGAAAAGCCTAAAAGCACTCATGAGACACAGAGTTTCAAAAGGAACTTATCTCCTGGGAAGACATTCTCACAACCCGTATGTCCCTGCACTAGTTTGGGGTATGGATGCATACACTCATTTAGTAGGATTTTTATTATAAGCATAGAATGAATCCTGACATAAGCTAAGCCTTCCAGCGTTCCAAAGGTCCTAGAGAATTCTTGATTTTCAGTGGGAATTCAGAAAACTAGAGACAGGGAAACTATTTACCATTACATAGAAAGGAGCCAAAGCAGCTCAGAGCTGGTCTGCAGAATATTGGCTAAGGACAATAGCTTTAGGGAATAGATGGACTTCCCACTGAGAAAGGAATCTTCACTACAGCCAGGTATAGCAGACTACATTGCAGATTAGAAGCAAGTTGGTAAACTCTTCTGATATATGGATATTCCTTACAGATACTTAAAAGAACAGCCAAGTTACCTTCATATGCAAGAATCTACCTGGGCCTAGGAAATAGGGGGGTTGTGGTAATACATTATTCATGAGAAGGTCTGCTAGTGCAGAACCCCCTGGTGCTAGTTCTCACAAGGCTCAAAGGAGTAGCACAAGTTGTGACTAGGGTGTGAAATCCTTACTTGTTATAGCTGATCCTAGGCAGAGCTGTTTATTATTTACTGTAAATATTGCCTGGTTCCTGTAAGTCCTTTTGATGTATTCATTCCTTTTGTATTGTGTCATTGTAACTTGGTGGATGTATCTCTCTTGCCTGGTTTCTTGTTATCCTGCTGTATAAAAAAGTTTGATGCTCAATCTTACAATTACACTCAGATCCAGACTCCCTTGTGTGTGTCTGTTTGGCATTCGCCGAATTCTTGCCCACTTGCTCCGGAGAACCCATTTCATGCAGACAGGGGGCCTAAAAGGGTCTGCGGCACCAGGGAATACAGGAGAGAAGAGGGAATAAGAGTCTTCATCATTAAGTGTAAGTGGAAGTGCTATAAGAAAACCTGCTGCTTAGTGTGCTTGTTAGAAACAAAACACATCAAACTGCCCAAGCAGAAAGACTATACAGTGCTACTGCACTGTGGGTGCTTGCTCTGTAAGGTGAAGATGGCTGGTGGAGTTCTCGGTGCATTCTTACAGTCTTCTCTCTCTGTAGTGTGTAGTTTAGCTATAGCTATTGAAACACAGATAGTGGGGGAAGTTACAGACAATGAGGCACCACAAACTGGAAATGGAAACCATCACAGGGTGGGAGTGTAAGAGCACCAATGGACTCTCTCTTTAAAGTCTCAGACACTAAACACGAACTGTCAGCCTCCATCCTGGATAGGAAAAGAATGCCCTATTGCTGAAGTCATTACATCCCACTCCCCCGTTTTCTCGAGGCTATTTAGAAGGAGCTGTAGGGTTGGCTTGTTCTTTGCAGTTTTTTGCAGTGTATCACACCACCTGGACCACTTGCTCATGCAGCTGATGTGTGCAGTCAACACCTGCTCACGGCTGGTTTGGAATTCTCTTCTATCTGATGTTGAGTGCTGCAGATCAGAATGCAAATCCATGGTGTGTGATGGTTTTGATAACACCCAGTGCACAATGGGCTTCTAGGTCCTTTAGTAGCCCTTAGGCTCCAAGTTCCTTTTTCTTTCCATTTTTCTATCTTCTTTTTTTAATGAAGAACTAAAATTGGTGTTTACTAAGAGAGGGTTTTGGACTGGAGAGATGGCTCTGTGGATCAGGGAAGACTCTGTGCAAGCATAAAATCTGAGTTGTGATCCCTAACGCACATACACACATGCACACACACACACACACACACACACACACACACACACACACACACACACACCAGCACTGAACATAGAGACAGGAGCATTGCTGAAGCTTGCTGGCTGCCAGTCTTGCCTGAGGTTTAGTGAGAGAACCTGTCACACAGGAATACAGCAAAGAGTGGTAGAGGTTATCATCTTCATGTACATAAATGGGCAAGCATCCCTCACCCTATGTGTATGCATGCATGTGTCACACACATATATCACACACACTACACATGCATCACACAAATGCATTCACAGCTGATACACACACACACACACACACACACACACACACACACACACACATACATATACCACACATATGCACAGAAACACACATACACACCCTTCAAAACTAAAGTTATCTCCTGAGGAGAGCAGTGTACTGCATGAAACCCAACAGTATTGTGTAGGGCACATGGACCATGCCACCAGAGGAATTGGCATGGAACTGGTAAAGTAGAACAAGTTTAAACCCCAGAAATCTCAGAACATTAGGCCAGCAGGAGTACGGGTAACTCCTCCCTGTTTCTGTGCCTGCCTTGGGCAGTACCAAATGACCTTCAAGGAGGTTGTCACAGGTAGTCAGTCACATACATACCCAGCACCTGGAATGCCTCTCCATGCTACTGAGACATCATAGAAACCTTAGCCTTCAGCTAATGACATTTCCCTCCTGGGATAGTCTCACCTATCCTCCCCAAAAACTATATAACCCTTGGTTTACCCAGAATAAAGTACATGCATTCAAGTAAACACTCAGTAAAGTAATAGAACAAGGTAAGATTGTCTCAGAGAGCTGCTCCATTAAAGATCGTCAGAGAAGACCTTCATCTTACAGGGCCCAAACACTAAAATCCTCATAGAAGGCCTCCCCCGACTCCCACTTACTTCCAACTTGACTGCTTCATCCTGTCCTGGTGGGCACTTCCTCTGATGCACCAAGGGACGAGGTAGACTTCGAACCCCACCCATTCCAGAACCATTCCATCATTTCACCCTGCTCTCTCTGAGCTCGTATACTGGCAGTGCTGGGACACCCTGAGAGGAGCAGTGGAACCCAGGACCATAGTTTTGTGCTGGCATTTTCATAGAAAAGACTTTGAAAACCTAATGTGGCCTTCTTATTGGCCAAGAACTTTGAGGACCACTGAATTAACTATATTGTAGTCCTTACGTCTCAGAGGAGCTTGTGTGACAGCCTAGAAAGCCTTGAGCCTTGACTTTCATGAGTGCCACTCAATCAATACCTACAGATTTTTTTTTATTGGAAAAGATGTCAGTATAGCACACCTCAACATCCAGATACATGTTATTGCTGCTGTTCAGATTGGGTCATTAGACATTGCATCCCAGGGATCTGAATATTATAATTTGATCTTTATCTTAGGAGAAAAAAATTAAATGGAGAATTAATTCTATAATTTTATATAGTTGGAAAAACGAAAAAGTACTTTATGAGATGTGGAAAAATATAAGATTTGAATTTGTGTTTAGATATATTTTATCAGAACACAGTCACAGATATTTTTGTATATAATCTCTGTGGGTGTGTGTAAGGTTCTGGGAATTTGAGTGGAGGCCTCATGAATGTTAAGCAATGCTCTCCACCAAGTTACATTTCTAGCCCTTATTCGTATGTGATCCTAATAGCTTATAAACAACTTAAAATATGTAATTTGCTAATGCTATAATGTTAAGTGAAAAAGCTCAAGGTAAAAATGTATGCCTCTCTTATATTTCCAGTTTGTATAAAACGTCGAGAGGAAATGAAGTTTACTAGGAAGCACAGCAATGTTAACACATGGCCACCCTACTGCAGTCGTCCAGGTCAGAGGTGAGATAGCTGACAGAGAACACAGACCCACAGCAGCTACTCTTAGCCCTTTGCAGAGGTTTAATGCTTCTGTTGATGTGCAATTCTAGTCTATAAGGCAGTAAAATTAAAATAAAACACACAAGTTATCATAAATGTGAAAGGCCAATGTTTAAATAAATACTAGGCTTTCAAAAACAGATTAATGTAAAGTAAGTTTTGAAATGGTGTAGAGGTAAAATTACCAGCATATGTCTCATGAGTTTGACAATTAACAAGTAATATATTTCCTGTCTTCTGAAGACTTGTAGCTATAGTAATGATCATTAAATCTCCTCTGTTCTTTCTTCCTTTCCAAGTTCTACCAACTGTGATCTAGGCTTTTTATCTCTTAGGTGGGCTGATAGTAACTCTGTCATGGTGGACAAATGCTGTGGCTTCTGTAGAACAGTGGTATGGCTGTTTCTGATATCCATGGAGAGTGGATGGCTGGACCCTTCCCTCAGTTATTAGGTATATAGCTAAGTTCCTTCTATCAAATGATGCAGTATCTCTGTGTTAGCTACATACGTCTTCTTGCCTTCTTGAAATGGCTCCGGATTACTTATGGCACTTAGTGTATGACTAACGTTGCTTAGGTAACAATGACAAAGAAATACCTGCCGGTTTTCAGTGCTTTTTCATTCCCGAGTATTTGAAAGCTGTAGTCAGTTGAATCCACACAGTGATCTGGGTTGTCATACCAAGGTGAAGTCTGTGTGAAATCAATCAATTTCCCCCAGAGTCATTCCTTATGGAGATTTCAATAAACTAAATGAAAAAATTCAAAGTGGAAATATTTATTCCTTTCCAACAATGAAGCAGACAATCTATAAGGAGCCTCAAAAATGCATTGGAAAGAAAACAAAACAAGTCAGGCTTGCTCTTGTACTATCAATGCAGGCAAAACTGACTCAGAGACAGTTTAAAGATCCAAACATTTCAGGGCAGGAAAGTGGAAAGCTGGGGTGTTGTCTCCAGGCATCTTCTTGAGGATTTTTGCTTCCTCCTTGGCACCAAGTAATTCCTCTCCATAGTTCCGTGCACAATAGGTCACAATGAACGACTAGAGACATGGCGTCCCCTTCTCTGTTTTTCTTTAGTCTGTGGATAGCTACTTTTGACCTCGTGCTCTTTGTTCACTTGCATGGAAACCTCATTTAGATAATTGCTTTTCAGGCTTCCTCTGCTAATTTTTAGTCGTTTCGTTCCTAAAACACATTTGTCATACTTTCTCATTCTGACTGTGTGTTTAACACTATGCAAGTGGTCCAGTCTTGTGTCTCTGACTCACCATGCATGAGGGTGACTGAGGACACAGTCAGTCCCACAGCTTCCAGGTCACTCCCATCATGCTCATGTCTATAGGGTACCTGGTTAAACGGTCTGCGTTGTCCTTGCCTCATATCTAAGTTTTGTCTTTTTCTATCAGTCATGAAAGATTTACCTGCATGCCGCAGATCTGTGAAAGGTTTCTTAGAGTTTCCAGAAAGGGGGATCGGGATCGAGTGTTACATAAAGACCTCCAAGGTTGTAAACTTACTAGAGGTTAGAGACATGGAAATTGTGTTTCTGCTGCTGTGTCCTGGTGTAGTGTCATGGGAAGACATCGGCCTTGACTACTGATGTGCTCCACATGTCTACACCCAGAGATGCTGATCTGTTATACTTTCCCGCTCTGACTGTGTGTTTAACACTATGCAAGTGGTCCATCTTTGAGTTTCTGCTTCACCATGTACGCTGAGGGTGATTGTGAGGAGACAGAATGGTGCCACAGATTCCAGTTCCCTCCTGTCATGCTCTTGTCTACATGGCACCTGGCTAGCATAGACATCTTTGTCCTTGCCTCACACCTCTGTGCCATGTGTCTGCTGAGAAAAGAGAAGTTTCATTTAAGCTGCTTAAAACCAACATTTCATAGCAACTTAGAGTTATCTGTCTATTCATCTGTCACCTAACCTAAGTCTGTGTGTCTGTTTGACATCTACCTAATCAAATATATATCATCTATGAGCCATCCTCTATCTATCCATCTATCTTTTATCTACCTATCATGTTTCCAAGCTATGTTTATGTAGTATGTATGCATGTATGTATGTATGTATGTATGTATGTATCAATCATCTCTCATCTACTAATGATCCATCACATATTTATCTATCTTTTATCTATCTTGTATTTATTTCTTATGAATCATCTATCATTTATCTGTCTTTTATCTGCCCATTCTGTGAGGTCTTTCCTACATGTTTATCTTTCCTAGAAATGCCTTTAGAGACTAGCTTGTTTCCTCTTGATTTCAGATCTAATGAACTTGAAAATTTAGATTAACTATCACGTTTTTTATCTAGTGGTAGCCATTTTAAAACTTCTGATATTTATACTATTTATTACTTTATAAGAACATATTAAGTATCAGAAATAGATAGTACCCTTCAAAGTAGGGCCTCATCCACTCTTAGGAATTCTTTGTGATAAATTTAAGGAAAGATATCTCAGTGGTTAAGAACACTGGTTGCTCTTGCAGAGGACCAGTTCTTAATCCTCAACACCTACAAGGTGATTTGCAACCATCTGAAACTTTAGTTCTAGGGGACCTAACTTCCACCTTCTGCCCTCAGCCAGCACCAGGCATGCATGTGGCACATAGACATATATGCAGGAAAAACACCCATTTACATGAAACAAAATAACAAATTAAAGATTCTTTTCTTGGTTGGGTATAACATTCAAACACACTCCTCATGCCTGTCTAAATGTGGTAGAGCAGCCCAGTGAGGTTGGAGAACTTCATGGGGGCTGAAATAAAAGGCTCAAACCAGTTCTTTGGTGAGTCATTGCTTTAGAAGAATGTCTCCCGAATGACTGACTGCACAGCAATATAGTCTATTTTCTGCCTCCTACAAAACATGGTGCTTAGAAGGGGTCTGTGTCTGGTTTAGTGCTCTAATGTTATTGTCTTATATTTGAATGTGGAGTCCCATGCTTTTGTTTTTCCCTTGGGGACATGAAACATTTGGCTGTAGTTGGCTGATCTTTTATATAGAGACACTGTGGGAGATAGAGCTGGAACTACACAGGCTTACGGGGCAGCCTGAAGTGACATTCGCACCAATGGAATGGACCCACAGTATGGGATGCAAATCTGACTTGAACTCTTGTGAGACTGGGTGAAGCTGTGGAAGAAAGGTAACCCTCTCCTCCTTTACTCTCTGTCATGGAACCAGTCAGAGGACAGCAGGGGACACGGGGAAGGGTTGGGGTCATGGAGAATGGGCTGGAACACAGATTTATGACACATGTAAATGAAGAAGCCATAACAAAACACACTACTTTCTATGGTAACCCCCTGAGGTCAGATAAGAATGGGTGGTATGGCTGGAGATGATATGCCAACCTTAGTGATTAGTTAAAAAATACAAAAGAACTTACATGTTATAAAAGACCCGAGGTCATTGTTGCATAGAAAATAATCACACCTTGTCATAGAACTGTTCTGTGCAATTTTGGTACCAACAATTATACCAGAGAACTAAAGCAGAGGTAGCCATTTATGCTACTGAGAACACAATCAGGATCTTAATGTTTTTCCTTTCCTTATTTAGTAACATCTGCCCTTTGTCACCTATTCCCTCTCCTGCTGGACAGCCTCTCAGGGCACAGTTTAGCCTGCTACAGTAGTTAGGGTGGAGCTGTAAAATAGAGAACTGAGAGGACAGGGCACACTGCTCAAAGCTCAGCATTGGTACAAGATCTGATTTCAAAACTGGTTCCTAGAGACCATTATTGTCCAGTGATGTTGAATGACAGTCTGATAGGCCCTGAGACCCATCATATGAGGCATTACTTAACTTTTGAAAGGTATTTTAAATAGAAGTCATACCTCCTGCCTCTGTCCCATCTATTTCTTTTCTTCTGATTCATAGCTAGCATGTGGATATGTTTTCTAAATGAGTGAAAACTCAGACTTTGCCGGGTGTGGTGGTGCACTCCTTTAATTCCAGCACTTGGGAGGCAGAGGCAGGCAAGTTTCTGAGTTCGAGGCCAGCCTGGTCTACAGAGTGAGTTCCAGGACAGCCAGGGCTACACAGAGAAACCCTGTCTCGAAAGAAAGAAAGAAAGAAAGAAAGAAAGAAAGAAAGAAAGAAAGAGAGAGAGAGAGAGAAAGAAAGAAAGAAAGAAAGAAAAGGAAGAAATAAAAGAAAGAAAGAAAAGAAAGAAAAGAAAGAAAGGAAGGAAAGAAAGAAAGAAAGAAAGAAAGAAAGAAAGAAAGAAAGAAAGAAAGAAAGAAGAAAACTCAGACTTCACTGAGACAGCAAGGCCTCCTTCGTGGGGTGCAGCCTGGGGCCCTGGTGGCATGTAGCAAGCTAGACTCAAAGGATGGTAGCTTTGGCTAAAAGACTGGGATCTTACTGTAAGATATTAAAATTCCTGCCTATTAAACCACCAGGGACTGTCCAACTTTTTGGACTGCTAGTTGATACCTTTCTATCTGTTTATTGTCTTTAAAAAATTTCTGTGTTGGCTCAAAAGCAAGGATGCATGGTACAAACTTGCTTCTCACCCCTGGCTTAGGAGGGGAACAAGTTTATACTCTTCTTTAAAAGCAAACCTTTCAGAAATACCCTATGTCTGTATTTTTTTTAAGACATGTTTAGGACTTTGGTGATGCCAAAGCCTTCTTGTGAAGGACTGAGGACTGAGGTCATTCTGTATGATACTAAATGTCCCTTCTCTTCTTAGAGAGTAACTCTACCACCCATCTCTTGTCTGAGAGTCAGGGGCTAAATCAAAAGACAGATACTCAGCAAGCACAGCCCATGTTGAGCATGGATTCCTGATATTTATTGGCTGCTGCATGAGAAATTCCATGCTTAAATGGACAGTAAAACCAAACGACGATGATGAGAAAACAGAACTCTGCTCACCTGCCTTGTTTGTGTTTCTGGCTGGGCTTACTGTGTGGGGTGGTGGCTTTGCCCAGTCATTTTGAATGAGGTAGCATTAAACTTTACAGCGTTAGCCACATTTTTCCTCTTTAATTGGCTTTTGTGGATTTTAAGTAGCATTTAAACCATGTGTTCTCGTGTTAATTTTAATTTCATCAGTAGTGAAGTTTCCTTCTCAAAATGTATCCACCTCTAAAATGTCCCTAAATTTTATTTATTCTCATTCACAATAGTCCCTCAGAAAGAAAACAGAATGCTTCATTTCAGATCTGAACCATGTAGTATTGTAAGAAGAACACGTCCCACGCTGAAGTCAACATTTAACCACTGTAATAAATATGGCAGCAATTCGAACACATGAATTAACATGAGTAATTGCAGACCCAAGCCTCATATAAAAGAGGCTCCGACTGTAGTTCAAGCATGTGCACACATATCACTAAATGTCTGTTGATTTTCCTGTATTTCACCAGAAAAATATCTTTCTTTTATTTTTTATAAATTTCAATAATATATAGTGTCAGTTTGAAAGATTTTCTTCAGGCTATGTTTTATTTAAGAGAACATTGATAAATAGATTTTATGAGTATGTCACAAGGGCAAATGTATTTACAGCTCTGAACTGTGACCAAATTAAAGAGCCCATAATGACCACAGGAATGAGAAAATATGTCTGCACAATCTTCATGGCTTTTGTAAAGTGTTCCCTCGCCCACACTGCAGTGTTCGTACTGATTTCTAAAATCTGAAAACACAGCAACCAAAGTCTGTGAAAATATGGTAATAGATGTTCGTGATACCTGTTATATTTTGTGGAATTTAAGACATAAAAAGCCAAGGCAGCAATATTGTCTTTGGTAGATTAGTCTTTTATTTGGAAATATTTTCAAACTCAAAAAAAAGATACAAGAAAATTTAGTTAAATCATTACACTAGTTCTCTAATTACTGACACTTTAGCTTTTAGTATACCTGTTTTCTATCTTTCTTTTACCTATTTATTTTCTATCAGTCAATCATCTATCTATCTATCTATCTATCTATCTATCTATCTATCTATCTATCTATCTAATTCTTGTCATATATCTATACTCTACCAGTCACCTATCCAACTATCATTTATTTACCCTTCATCTGTTTATAATCTATCTTCTATTATCTACTAGCTACTTTTTTATGTATCTATCATCTACACATCTAATCATCATCTCTCTTCTGTCATCCATTTGTGCATTTATTATCTATACCTATCTATCATCCATTCATCTACCAATCTATAAATCTATTATATATCTTCTATTTATTATTTATAATCTATCTATGATCTATTAATCTATTATTTATTATCTGCCATCTATCAATTTAGCTATCTATTTATCTATCTATCATTTATCATGTACATATCTATTACTTATCTATCATCTATCATGTACTTATTTATCATCTATCTATCTATCTATCTATCTATCTATCTATCTATCTATCTATCTATCATCTATCTATGTATACATCTATCATCTATATACCTATCATTCTTATCTATCATCTATGTATCTATCTATACATCATTTATCTGATTATAATTTTTCTCTTTCTGAATCTTCATATGTCATATGCTTTCTGACTCTACCATCTGTCTCTTTTCTATCTTTTATTTCAACTGGAGAATATATTACAGATCTGATGTTCTACTATTTCTAAATATTTCAATATGTACTTCCTTTGTAACCACAATAGAGTATTTATGTGTATAAAGGCATACATATATGCATTCACATGTGTACAAGTGTACCCCCCCACATACATACAATGTGACACACACATACATATGTATCATAAAATTAACATTTATGTAATGTTATTTATTAACATTTGTGGTATAATTCACAATACCCATTCACATTTTATGATTATTTTGAAATTTTTCCTTAGGATAATAGACAAAAGTAAAAATAGGAAAAGCTGTGACACAGCACAAAGGAAACCTTCCTCCCTTTCCGTTTAAGTAGAGGAGTCACCACAAGCTACATTCAGTTGTCCCTGTTTCCTCCACTATGTGGCAACCGATTGTGTAGCTGAAGCTTCAGGGAAGGGAGCTTCAGGTCTTCCTGTTGCTCCTGTTCTAACACTTTCCTGTTCTAGTGTTTTCCTGGTTAGTTACTTGATATTTTATATTTATTAATATTTTGTAAATATTAATTTTGACAGAGACTCTTTGAGTCCCTGACACCCACAAAGCTTTTCATCTTTCCCATATTTTATTTAAATCTATTATTATGACATATGGTTACATCAGCAACCTTTCTATTGTTTTCCATGGTAACAAAATACCTGAGAAGATCAACTTATAAGGAGGAAAAGTTTATCTTGACTCATGATGTCAGAAGTTCCAGCCCATGGTCATCTGGTGCCATTGCTTTTCAGTACGTACATCATGGTTGGAGGAAGGATGGCACAGCACACTCACTTCCTGGTGACTTGCAAGCAAGTAAACAGACTGCCAGTTGAGAGCTCACCCCAAGGACCTAAGCCTCTCACTAGGTGCTGGCTGCCTCACAGGCTTCCAGAACTGTCTGCTGTGCTGTGCTAGCTTCTCCCCAGTTGAAAGTTACTTGTATTGTTTATAATTTGAAACGATGATTAGAATAGCTGTAAACATTTGTGCATATTTTTAAAATTTATTATTTACTTGCTTGTGTGTTTACTCTGTATGCTTTTTTGTATATGTGTGAGCATATGTGAGGACTTCAGAGGACGACTTGAAAGAATCAGTTTTCTCTTTCCAGAATCCTGGGATCAAACTTGGCTTGGAAGGCTCCGTGGAAAGAACCTTTACCCACTAAACCCTGTTGCTGAGCCTATGTGGTGTTTTGTAAAGGACATACATTGGCATTTGTTTTGGGTGATGCTCAAGTGTGGGATTTGTATTGTAAAAAATTGTGTAGTAGCATTATATTTTGTTAAGGATGGAAAACATATTTTTAACATGTTAATTGCCAGGTTTATATTTTATTTAAGAAATTATTCATTAAATATTTTTATTAATTCTTCATAGTGTTAGCTTTTCCTTATTAAGATTTGATAGTCATACACTTTGTCTTAAACTATTTATTTATTTATTTATTTATTTATTTATTTATTTATTTATAGACAGGGTCTCACTCTGCAGCCTTAACTGACTTGGAACTTTCTATGTAAATCACACTGGACTCAGATTTATAGAGATCTGGCTGCCTCTAGCTCCTGAGTTTGGGGAGGGAATCAAATGTGTGGAGCAGCACACCTCACTTTATCTTATTTGTTGTTATTGTCTGTTCACATGTTAGGATATGTGGTGTTGTGTTGCATTTGCATAGCATGATGAACTTGTGGGGGGTCAGAAGATGACTGGTAGAGATCAAATAAGGTCAAATCAGGTCATCTGGCTTATGTAGCAAGTTGCTTTATCTTCTGAACCATCTTGTTGCTCCCCCCATGTTATCCTTTATACTTGGCCTTTATAGATACTCACTTGGCAAATCTTCTAAAGCTTGTTTTTATTTCCTTATCAAACTCTGTAAGAGCAGGAGCTTTCAATTTTGATGACGATAGGAACTGGTTTATTGATTTCCTTTTAAGCATATATTTTTGTTTTCTAGGACTTTTTAAAAACAAAATTCAAGGTTGCAAAGGATTTTTTTCCTTATGTATTCTTTTAGTACCTGCATTTAGGCCTAAATCATAAAATTAAACATTTTTTTAATCTACATGTTCATTTTTCCAGCATTCTTATGAATGAGTTTACTCTTTCTAATTAATTTAGTAGACACATGATTTAAAAAAAATCACTTGTCTTATTTTGGGTGGGTCTATTTTTGGTCTATATATCTAAGTAGTTATCTGGAAAGATTAGATTTCTTTGATCATCGTAGATTTAAAATAAGCCTTGAAAACAAGTAGAATGTGTCGTTCGACTTGGTTATCTCGTTAGTTTGGTGATTTTTAACCACTACACATTTTCATGAATGATGCTTTACTTATATCTAAGTATGTCTTGTTTTTCATGTGTCATTACAAGTGGTACTTTTGAAAATAACTGTTTCAGTTGGTTCATTGCTAACATATGCACATGCTTGTATATATGTATATATGTAGGCATTACATTGATTTTTATATGTTGACTGAACCTTGCATTCCCAGGATAAACTCTACTTGCTTGTGATATTGTATGGCTTTTATGTGCTTCTGACTGTGGATTCCTAGCATTTTGTGGACATTTTTATTTTGTGTATGCCATTATCATGATGAATAATTGTCACCAATTCTATTTCCACGTCTCTTGGGTTTCACTCAAATGAGTTGAAAAGCCTTTTCCTCTCTTTCCGGGAATAATCTACAGATTCTGCTTTAAGTGTTTAATAAATTTTTTACTGGTTTAACAACCTGGGCCTGGGACAGTTGATATTCTTTAGCTACAAGCAATTTGAAAAACATTAAAGTTCAGAGAATGTCAGGAGTCTACCTTTAGAGGGTGGATGTGTGCTGACATTGCCTTCTAGTTCTCAATTCTGTGCCACTCTTTATGTTTGCATTTTCTGAGTGATCTTGCAGCTCCATTTTCATTGATTTAGTTGATTTCTGATTATTATGTAATACTGTTTAATTCCAGAGTGCTCTGCCAGTTTGCAAGGTTAAGGAAATTGATCACAATTACCAATTAATTCCAACAGAGATAATTTTAAAATGTAGTGTGCTGGGTCCATCATATTACTTTTTGCTACATTCTGGCCTGGGAATTGCCTGGTACAATTGTGACACATTCTCCTTTTCTCTTGAATTGATTAGTAATGTCTAGTTTTGAGGAGGTTTAAGTACTTTTTTTTAAGGCTCCATTTTAAAATTTAAATTTTTTTAAGGCTCCATTTTAAAATTTAAAATACCTGGGTTATTATGTATGGCTTACTCTGTGTGTATTGTCACATGTAACTAGTTAACACTTCATTTATTCACTTGAGTAAAATGGATGCAGTTTTATGGGGAATGAGCCATTTCTTCATTAGACTGTAGGTGGGTCTGGAGACAGGTGACTAAAGGTAGGAGGCCCTTGCTCAGTGATATGGTGGACTGAGATCTCAGTGTCTCTGAATGGAAAGTCTTCCCTCCTTTCCTCAATCGGCTGAAATAATTCAGCAACTTGAGCTTCTTCAGTCCCCATCTGAGGTCTGGCTTTGATATCGGAACCTCTATTATATTCACTTTTATTGTTTGTTTCCTTCAGTAATCATACCATTTTGTGGATCACACTGAACATGTTACTGTATTCTGCACTCTGTTGACTAGGAATGAGCTCATATTTGGAATATATAATAGCAATAATGATACAATTAATTACTCTATCAAATCGGAGTTGCCATGCTATGATTTTTAATTCAGAAGCTCCACAAAGTCCTGCTTGGAAAAGTGTACACCAGATTTGTTAGCCAGCAGGAACTTTCAGCAACCGTGACAGCACAGGGTGACTATTAAAACTTGCGACAAATAGGAAAAACAGTTTGTTTGTATTTTCCTATTGAAACAGGCATTAGGATACTGATTGCCAATGACACCCTCTTAAGAAACAATTAGAAGATTACTACAGCTGGGCGTGGTGGCGCACGCCTTTAATCCGAGTGCTCGGGAGGCAGAGGCAGGCAGATTTCTGAGTTCGAGGCCAGTCTGGTCTATAGAGTGAGTTCCAGGACAGCCAGGGCTGTACAGAAAAACCCTGTCTCGAAAAACCGAAGAAGAAGAAGAAGAAGAAGAAGAAGAAGGAGAAGGAGAAGGAGAAGGAGAAGGAGAAGGAGAAGGAGAAGGAGAAGGAGAAGGAGAAGGAGAAGGAGAAGAAGAAGAAGAAGAAGAAGAAGAAGAAGAAGAAGAAGAAGAAGAAGAAGAAGAAGAAGAAGAAGAAGAAAAGAAGAAGAAGAAGAAGAAGAAGAAGAAGAAGAAGAAGAAGAAGAAGAAGAAGAAAAGAAGAAGAAGAAGAAGAAGAAGAAGAAGAAAAGAAGAAGAAGAAGAAGAAGAAGAAGAAGAAGAAGAAGAAGAAGAAGAAGAAGAAGAAGAAGAAGAAGAAGAAGAAGAAGATTACTACAGTAAAGATCTGGGTGTGCCTAAGATGACTTTCTAGAGTCAATGATGCCCTGAGAGCTCTGGCCTTATACATGGGTAAATGCCTTAATGTACTTATAATATCATAATATCAATGCATTGCTGGGAGATGGTGAAGGAATTGTTGGGGTGCAGTAGAAAAGAAGTCAGTACTTCCTGTATTATCTTTCTACTTCCTATCCATGACTTAAACTATGCTGTTCTGTGTTGACAGACAGATGTCTCCGAAACCATGCACCAGAAAAATCCTTCTGCCTTTGCCAGACCTTGGGACTCAGAGACAACTGTAGAAACCAATGCAGGTATGAGTTGAGATCTGTGTCTTTGCCTTTGTCATCAGCAGCAGCATGGTAAAACCACTACGCCCCGAGTCTCCTCATTTTGTATTAAATTAAAAATATAGTTCGTTAATTTTAGCATAGCAGACTGTTTAGACAATCGTGAAGCATCATCAGGAAGAGTAAATCTTGTGATTATAGCTATTTGAAGAAGGGAGGGAATCAGGACTGTGGAGAATTCTACTCAGGGGGCCTTTTGAGCTCAGTGGGTCCATTTCTTTGTGAGAGAATTGGAGAATTTGAGATTGTGTGTTACACAATGCTTATGCTTAAATGACAAGGGAGGATGGGGCACACTCACTTGGATCCTGGGTTCTACCAGAACAGAAGAAGCATAAGATTTCTTGGCACTACCATTCTGAACCAGATAGGCCAAGTTGGAGAAGCAGAGTTCCTGAGGACTCCTTCATCCCTGGCTTTGCAATGGTTTGCCTTGTTGGCTATCCTGGATTTGTTTTACACATGTGTTCATTCTGACCATATCCGACACAAAACCCAAATGATTGCAGTGGTGTACGCTCTGTTCTAGAATACAAAACTTTGCAAACACTTTTAACCTTATGATGACAGTGACAACTTACCTAAGGATAAAACATCACTTCTGCAGATGCAAAAATAAATGAAGGGGATTAAATGGGGCTACTGGCGGTCCTACCCTCCTCCCCCAACTATCTCACCTCAGGCAAGTCTTATGCTCACATTTCCAAATGTGAGCTCTGAAGTGTTTTAACTCCCTGATCTCTTCAATGTCCTGCCTAAATGAGGTCACCACACGCTGTGATTCTGGATTTCAGAATAAAAAGACATTTAGGACATTTCAGAGACCAGAGGAGTTTGACATGAGACACCTGGGGGCGGGGTGGGGTGCTTTGACCAGGCTGAGTACAGAAGGAAGCTGTGAACAGCAGGCCTGGGTTTGCAGCTATTTTGCTGATCACTAAGAGGAGAATTCTTTGGGGGGAGGAACTTTCTCTGTTTAAACCATGGAACGAATGTCTTAAAAATACAATCGTGTTTGGAAGATTTATATTCTGATGAAGTACGAAGATCAGATAAGTATATGGGTAAGGATGGAAAGAACCTGTGGAAGGAAAATGCTGGAAAGCTAAGCCACGCTCCCCATACATTAGAAGAAGGGTCAAATGGAAGGGAATTCCAGATGCATCTGAGGAGAAAAGACACAAAGCCGCATCCCTCCATTCTGTGCATATAAATATAATGTGGAAGCAGTATTCTCTTTGCTACACTTGACAGTGGTATGGCGTCTCTGAAGAGCTCATTCTTGACCACAGCTAATTTAGATATTTGAGACTCTGGCATCTGGGTGGATTGTCTGCCAGGTGCATCTTCACAGCAGGGATTTAAGATCCTTTCTGGAAAGCCCCGTGGCCTGAGGGCAGGATGCACCCAGCACATAGACTCAGGCACAGACTTTGTCACAAAAGGGTTACATGTTTCAGGAACCTGTTTTTGAATGCAGAATGAACACCCAAAGGGCTCTGTGCAGGATATAAATGTTAGTGAAACATTTCGTGGGGTAGATTAGATGAGTGGCAGAGGCGTATTCTCCCTGACTTAGCTTCAAGCAAAGCCTAGTTCTCCTCTATCATGTCTCCGTAGCATGAGGATGCTGTACCAGTGCAGCAGAAAGGGCCTGGGGAGGCAGTGTTGGCATCTCCACAAAGCTGCCCAAGGAGTACTGAGAACCAAGTACTTCCTTCTAGCCAAAGAAGGCCCTAGGGTCAGGAGTGTCAGACCAGGTGACTCTCTTAGCCATGTAACCATGTTCAGAGGGTAATAGTTAACCCCAGGGCACTGGATAAAAAGTGCTTCAAATCTAAGAACAACGGAGGTGTTCAGCTTCAAGAAGAAAAGAATTAACAGAACTATGAACAAACAAAGGGGAAGTGGCTGGAGAGCTGGTTCAGTGGTTCAGAGCACCTACTGCACTGAGGGCATCCAGTTCTGTTCTCAGTACTCAGGTGGGGCAGCTGTCAACTGCCTCTAAATCCAGCTCCAGGGGATCCCTCTGGCATCCACACGTACGAACAGTCACATGCATGTACCCACATGCACGTTTTTTCAGGACAGGGTTTCTCTTTGTAACCCTGGTCATCCTGAAACTCATTCTGTAGACCATGGTGGTCTCAGACTCAGAGATCTGCCTGCCTCTGCCTCCCAAATGCTAGGATTAAAGGTGTGCACCACCACTGTCAAGCTAAATAAAGTAAATATTAACAAGAGGTAAATAAGTGAAAATATATTCTACAATTAGAATGGTAGAGAACAGTTATTAAGTAGTAGTGAAGCCTGGTATGCGGCTCATGCCTGGAATCCCAGCTCTGGGGAGGTTAAAACAAGAAGATTGCTGTGAAACTGAGCTTAGCCTGGTCTACATAGTAAGTTCTAGGCCAGCCAGTAGAACACAACAAGATTCTGTCTTCAAGAAAGATTACTAAAGGCACTGAGTATGGACATTTTAGAATGTGCCCATAGGAAGGGGAAAAGGTTAATGGGATTCAGAGTGCAGACAGTTGAACATGTGGAACATTAAGACAAATACTGCAGTTTCTAACATAAATATGTTTAAGAAGGAACATTGAGAGGACATAGCAAAAAACGGGAGCAGTGAGCTAGACATTCCTCCCCATGAGGCTCTGTGCTGCAGGCTGGGATGATGACATGCTGTGTAAACCTCCTCATCAGACCCTTTTCCCCAAGCGCAGCTAATGAATGTCAGAGCTGGATTTGAACCTGACCCCAAAGCCAATGGTTTCCTCCCATTCCTTGGAGGAGGGTTACAGTTTTATGTTGAGGTTTCAATCAAAGGCTGGAGATAAAAGCAACAAAACAGCAGGCTTCTGAGTTCAAGGCTGGCTCTCGGTTGTTGCTTCCGAGTTCAGAAAGACTTCTGAGGTTTGTCTAAAGTCAACAATCTCTTGGCTGCTGTTTTCATTGACAGATTGGAGAAAGGTGAAATAACTCATGAAAGGAAGCCAGGAGACTTTTATTTTTTACCAGTCACATTTTTAAGAAGGGAAGGCCTAGAAGCTCAAGGCCAGCCATGTTTCAACCCATTGCCTTAATTCTCCAGGGCTCTGGAGAGAGGAGAGTGCATAGAGCCTTAGAGGAAGCCACTTGAGTGAGCTGTGGCACAGGAGACCTGGCTGAATAGAGGACACGGGCTGTGTGCCTGACAAGACTTACGCTCAGTCACGGCATGGGCACGAAGGGGTGCTGTGCCAGCTCAGCTGGTGAAATCACAAAAATCTTCTGAATTGCTAAAATCAGTTCTGACACCACTAGGCACACACTGACAGTTTAATTTCAAACTGCACACAGTAAAGCAAAAAGCTAAGAAAAGTTGAAAATTCACTGAAAAATAAGAATGCCTGAAACTGAGACTTCCAAGTGGTTATGAGAATCTGGTGACAGTTTTTGGAGGGGGTGATAAACAATGGACCAGCTAGAGAGGTGAGAGGTAGACCCAATTGGTGCCCAATGGAACTGGCAGAGCAGGGTGAAGGATTGCAGAGCTCTAGTGTTCAGAGGATGTTAGCTGGCCCAGGACATATATTAAGCAATGTTGGAGGAGACAAATACAATACAGACCTCTGCATTAAGATTTATACAAAATAAATTCTACATGTATCTTGTGTAGAGGTAAAGCAATAAAGCTTTCAGAAGAAGATGAAGGAGGGAACTTCATGATCTTATATTAAGTGTTTTCTTATACAGGGCCCACAAGTACAACAGGAACAGAGGGCTGATGTAGACTAACTACACTAGAAGTACTTGTTCATTGGAAGACTCAGAAAATAAGCAATCAGGAAAGGTCAAAGCAAGAAAAGTCTTTACTGTACATTTGACAAGACTGTTTATACAGATAGCCTGACAGAGGGTTAGATTTTGCATGTATTTGTATTATGTATATAAAAATAATGTAATACCTCTTATGAGCCAGGGAAGACAACTAAAAAATTTGCTAGAAACATTCACAAGAGGAAAGGCAACTTTCCTTAACCATGGACAATCTGACTAAGAGTGTTTAGGCCCAGATCAAGCTCTTGCAAAACTGGTACCTTCTTATACATCCCTGTTTCTTTCTTAACACTCATGCTCAAAGATTTGAGTATAGAGACATATTTAAACATTTTCTTAATAAACTCTAACTCTATTTTCTAAACCATAAATGGATGCTGGCTTCTATTATTATTAAAGGGAAATAAAAATTAAAACAATTATGAGACTCCTCTAACTTCTGCCAGACTGGAAAACAATCAGACTCATTAATATTGGTTTTGAGGAATGCTGGGGTAGGGGTGGGAGTGGGGGTGGGTAGATGTGGGTGGGAGCATTCGATGGACTCTTAGTCATTGATCACAGGATTGTAATGATACCTTTTGGGGAAAAATGTTTGAAATATTTTTCAAAACTGCACTTTGCCATGACCTAGGAATTTTCCTGCGTCTGTGTGCTCTCCCCCCCACCCCCGTATGTCTCCAGCAAAAGACTAGTTATAAGCTTTTCTAAGTTGTGTAACACACTGAGCCCTGCTCTCTTGTTTTCCCTTAAAGCTTCATGGTTCTCTAGACTACAGAGTCCTCATCCCCTGAAGACATGGCTTTCTACTATTCTCTCCCTTAAGCAAGTTGACAGGAAATGATGAGGCACTCGCTCAGTAGCCTGACATTGAACTTTCTACCTTGAGCAGTTCACTTCTCTGTGCCTCCATTTCCTTAACTGTCAAATGGTAAGCATGACATTCATTTTAGGGCTCCGTGAAGATTCAATGTTAGTTGTAAAGAGTTCAATTAGTTGTTATTCCACAAACTTGCACTAACATTACATGCATACCTTGGCCCCCAGTCCAGATTTTCTGCCCCCAAGCGCAATGCCCTTGCCCAGATCCCCTTTAACCTCTTTTCTAATATGAGTTAGAGTCTGGGCCTCATGCCCAGAGTTAAGGTCCTGAAAGTTAGAGCTCATATGTGCGTGGGCAGTTCCAAGGGATTGGTGTCCAGATGAAGCTGGATCCAACCACAGTATCAGATAATGGAGAAACAATCCAGAAAACAAAGGGCAGAGAAGTGGATGAGGAGCAAAGGCTGCTTGAAAAATACGCTACAGCGCAGGCCAAATATGGGGAACAAGATCTGGCTGGGGAAGTGAGGCTGGTGGGAAGCCCCGAGGCAGGTTGTAGATATTTTATTGGTGTTCCTTTTTGGCAGTGGAGATCCAATTGTAAATGTTTATGGAATAATGATCTCCTTGGCTTCTTCCTCTGGCAGCTGGGACCACTTAACACCTACCTGCAGGTCCAATCTTATCTCCACTTTCTTGGCCATACTTTGGCCAGGAAGGACTGAGCCCAGTAACTAGTCATCTAGCATCAAGCCAATCCTTTTGGTAGACAGGATCTGACACTCATTTTGCCTGGTTTTCCAGGGTAAAGCCTTTCAATGTGTTAGTGACTGGAGAGTCTGTGTGCTGCCCTGAGTGTGGTCAGGTTGGATGCTACATCCTACGTCTGATTTGCTGAGGCTACAGCTCCCTAGATAAAGGGGCCCCACCCCCCTACTCTGGACCTCTGTCTACTTTGTGATACCCATTACCTTCCACTTCCCCAGCCCTTCCCTCTTGCATGCTAGTTTGAACTGTGTGTTTCTGTAAAGCCCATTCCATCTCTTCGGCCTGACTTTCTTAAGGGTAAACAATCTTTTGTGGTTTGGACATTCCTAACAAGCATGATGTTTTAATATTAAGAAAACAATGACTTATTTATTGCTAAAAAAATTTTATACACAAAACTAGTACTTTACATTTTAGACTTCTCAAAGCTGTGGGCCATGGAATGACCCCTCAGATGTATTGACAGCCAATACTGATTAACTGTCAAAGTTGGAACACCGTGGATTTTGCTGTATTAAGGACCATTGATGAGAAAGAGAGTTTTTAGTCCTGGACAGATGCTAGTGTAATGGGCAAAGGTCTTATAGATATCATGTGAACTTCAGCATTGTTTTAAAGGAAATTCTTAAAAGAAAAGCACATCAACTAATCAGAATTCACTGATTAAGGATGCTTAGTAAGTTCCTATCCCTCTTTCTTTTTGTTTAGCTCGTTGTTTTAGTTAGGGTTTTACTGCTGTGAACAGACACCATGACCAAGGCAACTTTTATCAAGGACAACATTTAACTGGGTCTGGCTTACAGGTTCAGAGGTTCAGTCCATTATCATCTAGGCGAAAGCATGGCAGCATCCAGGCAGGCATGGAGCTGGAGTTGCTGAGAGTTCTACAACTTGTTCCAAGGGCAAACAGAAGACTGGAACTCAGGTAGCTAGAACGAGGGTAATAAATCCTACACTCTCAAGGCCACACCTACTCCAACAAGGCCGCACCTCCCAACATTGCCACTCCTTGGGCCAAGCAGATACAAAACATCCCACTCATGCTGCCATTAGCAATACTAAATCAACTTGTCCTCTCTGTGGTATAAAAACCCACATTTTGTACACAATTTACCAATCAGCCTTATGCACCTGTATAAAAGAATGATTCACAGAATCCAGTAGAAGTACCTAGAATCTGATATTGAAGAATATGTTTTTCAGTTGAGAATTCTAGCACTAGGCTTGAGTCCCCAAATATCTCTTGCCAAAGGCTGTAAATGGCTGGTGTTAGTGACTTGGCTTGTCAACTTCCTAGTTAAAAAAAAAGTTTCTGCCTCCAAATCTGTGATTTTTTTTTTTCATGAGAGACAAGTATAAGTCTCATAAGGGTCTATTATTGCTCACATTTTCAGCCCCTTCCCAAGTTCTGCTGAGAGATTCTAAGATGGGCAAAAGAAACTTTAAAGCTTATCATGATGGATTTCTTTATGACAAGAAAATATTTTCCCCCAAATCATAAAGTTCTTGTAGGTTATGCCATAGGGACAATTTCACAGAGCAGGAAGAGTTTGAGCCCCTGTTCCTGTGTAGCTGTCAAACCTGTTGATAGATGTGAAAGGCTCTCGAAACCTGGCTTAGATTGGTGTAGTCAGCTAGCTGTCTCAGCCATTGTATGCTGAAGGCTCCGGGAACTTCCTCAGATCTAGCCATGAAATATTTTTCCAACATTTGTGTTCATAGCTAAATTGTCTCTTGGGCTACTTGCTCTTTTCTATCCATATTCCTCTTCCACTGCAAATGGGGAAATAAAGGCATACATCACTGAGCTTAAATTCTTAGCAGGAGGAACATTTGAATCATTGAAGAGTAAAACTAACTTACCTTAAATAATTACTTAAGCCCAGGTTAGAATTCAGCTATTACATGGGCAGGAGGCTCATGACAGTTCTCAGGATGAGAATTAGGTAATGGGATAAAATATATAGGGATGAATTAAAAAATAAGAAATACATGGGGCTGGTGAGATGGCTCAGCGGGTAAGAGCACCCGACTGCTCTTCCAAAGGTGATAAGTTCAAATCCCAGCATCCACATGGTGGCTCACAACCATCCATAAAGAGATCTGGCGCCCTCTTCTGGAGTGTCTGAGGACAGCTACAGTGTACTTACATATAATAAATAAAATAAATCTTTAAAAAAAAATAAGAAATACTAAGTGCATTTGTTTATATAATAAAATGTTTGTTTGTTTCGAAATATCATTCATATGTCAAATGAAAGATTTCCCAGTAAGTTAGAACAGGAAAAATAGAATCTATTTATAGTTCCTGGAAAGTTAGAAGCCAAGAATGGGTCTGAATCATGACTTGAAAAAATTCTCTGTGACCTTTTCCATGTGTCTCTGCTAGTGACACAGCAATGACACCAATGACCCTGATCTCCCTCCCCTGACATTCCTTGGGAAAGTATCTAAGCTAAGCTAGGTCTTTAGGGCAAGGCACATACACATACACATGCACACACCCACACACCTACACCCACCTACACACACACAGAGAGAGAGAGAGAGAGAGAGAAAGAGAGAGAGAGAACCAGATAACTTGTGAATTTTCTAATGATACAGAAATATATAACCTCCCCTTCCCTCAAAATGAAAAGAAAACAGTAAGCATTCTGACATTGTATATTGTATATTAATTAGATAAACCTGGGATTCACTGAGTGCTTTCCAAAATGACCCAACTCAAGATGTATTACTAATTACTAAAACATAATTATGCTTTTATGAAAGGTCAGCATGGTCACCAACCGAGTCCAAGACATATTTCAACATGCAGATCAAATTTGCTAGAGATTCAGGACTTTGGTGCAGGCACCAGCCATTTTCACCTGATGGGGACAGTTTTCTTGATTCCCTGATAAGCCAGTAAGTCTCCAGAGGATGCTAGCGAGGGAGTTCCACTGGAGGTGATCAAGTCCTGCTCCGTTGAAATAAACAACCTATTTTTTTCCCAGAAATTCTTTACTAGGAGAGTTTATGTAGTCTAGAATGTCTTAACTGTTTTTCTGACCATTATACACTTGCTGTGTCAAATGGTGATTCACTGTGCCTTGTTCTCCACAATGGCAATTGTTCAGCTCTTCATTCAACTTAATTCCTTGGAATACATACAACAAAAAGCTTGTGTATTAGCAATCTCAGTTTTTCCATAGTGCCCCAGTGGTACATGTCCAGTCCCATGAGCAGCAAAGCCCTTTGAACTAACTCATTGCCTTCCTCACTCCTCAAGCTCTGTTGGTATGCTACAGATCTGGGATTTGAACCTAGGACTGTGAGAGGCTACATAAGGAACACCTATAAGTCAAGAGATTTGGGTCATTAGCTACTTGTGTGAATTTATTCAACCCACTTGGAGGACATTCATTTCCTGTAAATTTATTTGTAATATAACCCCAAAGCTTATTCCTAAGAAGACTTGACTAGACACACAAGGCAGCCCACACAGTGCCTGGCACACAGTGGTCTCTAACAACTGGTAGCTAATAATGTTGTTTACAAAAACTCCTATCAGTGTACTTAGTAATCGTGAAGACCTTATTCTTTGCTTTCCTATTTTGTAGGAAAATCTATGGTTGCTATATACTACAGCATTTGCTAGGACTATTATATCCTAGCAAAATTATATGTAATTTTCATAACTTTTGAGACTTTGAATGACACTGCACATGACCAATAAAATTATAAGCAAAGATAAGAAAATGTTTGCATACACAGATAAGTATTTAGAAAGTAATTTGATCTTATGTCCAGTTAGCAAATTAATAGTAAGAACTTCATAGGGCTTAGGAGCATCCCAGTCATGACATCTTGGTTAGTTTATAGTACCACTATGAGTTTCCTCCTGAGGAATCAGCCTTAAATCCAATCATAAACCAGTTGGTTATATCCTTAGCATGTGCACCGATATTAGACACATGGTCCTATCTTGGTGGACTCTCAGATATTGTAGCTGTCAGGATTCATAGCCATTTATGCTGACAGTGATTTATACTGACTACCATTGTCCTCATGATGTGGAGGAGTTAGGCAAGATGAAGTTCTCAATAATAATTTTTAAATATTACATTCAAAATAAATATGGGACAAAAGGTCAACAACAAAAAAATAGCATAATAAATAAAATCTACAGTATTACTTCTAGTCTTCAGCTAGCATAAAAATTAAGGTTTGGGCAATAATTGGCCGATCATGAATGTAAAGTTGTGAGCATCACTAATGACATTGAAAAGCACATTTAAAGATGAAGCCTGTGAGATCATGCTCTACAGCACTGGTTCCTCTGTTGAGGGTTCGAGATGCTTAACAGCTTTTGGGTTTAGCCTGAAACTCATTAAAGGATACTTAGTGATCCATTCTATGGATTGGTACTGAGTGGTTTTTTTTCCCCCCAGATTGGATAAGGCTTTTAGGTTGTTGCATTTGGAGATGTCTGCTGGTAGTGGTTCTCAGGTGAATTGTTTTTTTTTTTTTGTGGTCTTGTCTTGGATGTAGGACTCACATGTTTGGTTACTAATTCTGCCACATACCAGAAGGAAGAATTTAAATAAGTCAATTAACTTCCCTTGACTCTCAGATGTAGTTATTTTTTCCAATTATAAACCAGGTGTAACAATATTTGCTTTGTGCTATTGCTGTGAGGATTAAATGAGATTAATCTGGGCCTGAGATGAAAATGGAATAATGCACAAATTGTAGAATTCTAAAGAGGTCAAGGTTAATTTTATTCTACAAGAATGTGGAGAAAATGCAAAATACCAGAAATAGCCCTCTCTTAGCTTCCTGTTAACATAAATTTGAATTCTCAGTATATATAGTTTATATTATTTTAGACATCCAGATTCTTTTTTTTTATTAGAGAAATTCTTCATTTACATTTCAAGTGTTAGCCCAAAAGTCCCCTATACCCCGGGACATTCAGATTCTTTAAAAGACTGATCACATATAACAGCTGAAAATAAAAATTTTCTGAAAAGTTAACACAGTTCTGTAGACTTAAATGAAGGTGGGTGTCCAAACGCTGGTTACGGAGTCAGGGGAACCACCGCTGTCCTCTGCTTTTCTTAAAGCTATTTTTATGTTCAAATTAAGTTAAATTTAAAGAAAAACCCCTGATTTACCACAGATGACAGGCTGAGGCAAAAGCGACTCAGTTTGCTCTGTGGCTGATGTGTCATGCTAATTCACAATCTTTCCCCACCCTGGGGAAACCCAAATATTACAGATTGAGGGTAAATATGTTTTAAATGCTTGGAAAACAATTTTGTGCACATGTTTTTTTTTTTTTCCCCCCTTCCATGCATGCTCCTGGGACTTTACAGTACTTATTTCCAACACTTGTTTTCGACATTTTTGTGGTTTTTTTGTGTTGCACTTTTTCAAATCTGTGAACTGAGAGGAATTAGAAATAGTAACTGTGGTAGAAAAGCCAAAAGGGAGATCATTGAACTTGGGGAATTTGTGAAATGCCCTTTATCTGAACACATGCTTCGGGCTGGCATAGAGTAATCACTGTCAGGAGTGATCTTGACGTATGGTTTGTCCTGCTATGTTCTGGAAAGCAGGATATTACAAAAAAGTAAAAATAGAATAAAGTGTTCTGTTTATTTATAGACAAGGGAGGCTACATGTGTGTGTGTGTGTGTGTGTGTGCGTGTGTGTGTGTGTGTGTGTGTGTGTGTGTGCATTCGGGTTTGTGAGTATGTGTTTATATGTCTGTTAGTGTTTGTGTTATGTGTGTGTATGTGTCTTTTTGTATGTTAATTTGTGTGTGTGTGTGTGTGTGTGTGTGAATATATGTGTTTATGTGTGTGTGTGGTATGTCTGTGTATGTGACTGTCTCTCTCTGTGTGGTGTGTCTCTCTCTGTCTCTGTTTCTCTCTGTCTCTGTCTCAGTGTGTGTGTGTGTGTGTGTCTCTGTGTGTGTGTGTGTATTCCAACGGTTTCTAGGAAGGTCTTGGCTATTGATGGTGGTGGAGCTTGATTTCAGGCTTACAATAGCAGTTAGACATCTCAAACACTGGAAGATTAGGAGCAGAAAGACCCTTATTGACTTTTGATTCTCAGAGATGGTTCTCCACGAAGACATGCAATAAAAATTTTACTTTAGTAATTTTCAGATCCTGTTGTATCTGATTATTTTGATCAATTTGATACTTGATTCTGAATTATCACAACAACTTTGAGTAAATTAAGGTGAAGGGGAGTCTAGTTGTACTCACTGAAGAACCCAAGAAAACAAGTGATTCTGAGATTATGTAGATTTTTTTAATTATACAGAGAAAAGGACAAATGCCCAGAAAATTAAGAGAATTAAAGGATAGTTAGGATCATAAAAGACTACATTTTAATGATTATATAATTGCAGTATGAATGTAATTCAAACATTCATCAATAAATTGTGTCGGAGAACCAAGATGTATATAGCCATGTGTTGCTTCATAAGGTGGAGATGCTCTGAGAAAAAGATGTTAGATGATCTCCCTGTATCATCACAACTCACCTGAGAACCCAAGCAGCAAAGGTTCATTACTTGTGGTAAACCCTAGATGCAGGAAACAGCATATCATTTTTTAAGTGATGTCAATTAGATATGAGGAGTATGGCTGAAAATTATAGTAAAACGCATAGCACAGTAAAGAAATAAATACAAAAAAATTGTTATTACCAAAATTGTACCCTTCTCATAGTTGCATGTGGTACTATACTTTTGACTAACTATAACTCCAGTTCCAGGGTATCCAGTTCCAGGGTATACCTCTTCTGACCGCCGCAGGTTTCTATACACATGTGGTGGTGCATATACATATATTTAGGTACTCATACATACATACAAAGTTTTATACACACACACACACACGCGCGCGCGCGTGTGTGTGTGTGTGTGTGTGTGTGTGTGTGTGTGTGTGTGTGTGTGTAATAACTTACATCCACTTGGATCTAAAGACAATCTTCGTTAAGCAATTCGGGTAATTTATTTTAAAAGATCTCCCTGATACCATTTTAACAGTTTAAGAATATAAAATTAAACCCCTATTGGTTTTCTTTGAACCTATCTAGAGACGAGAGCATTCTCTTATGCAGAGACAATTTTCTTATGTTTTCCCATGTAATTATTGGGATAGGCTTGGGGAAGAGAGCTTAAGCACAGAGAAAACACTTGGGTCATTATTTCCCCTCCAAATAGTGGTTTGCTAAAGCTGAGTGGAAAGGAGTCAGTGAATGAGCATTGAGAGCCTCATTGGCATTGACTGCTGAATTAGAGTGTAAGCTCCAGGTATCCTCCTCCATCCAGCTTCCTGCTTCCTATCACAGGATTCCAGGACACAGAAACCAGCTACACATAAAATTGCTTCTTCATTACTATAAAATTGCTTCTTCATTACTCGGGGCCCAACACCACTTCAGAGCTTCCTCATACATCATCCCTCCATTAAGTCTTTAACCTGGAAGAGTTGTTTGCTTTGAGAATGGTCATACAACTCTCAGGTGCTTACACGTATGGACATGTGGTGGCCAGAGAGGTTACTGCTATCTTCATTTTGTGATCCCACTGAGAACTCAGGAGGTCAAACCAAACCAAGCCATACCATACCAAAACAAAGAACAGGTGACTTGTAGAAAGGTGTGACTAGAGGCTACTGCTGCCCAGAAATCCTAGAAAAGATGTCATAGTTACTGAAATTAGTCCTCTGCACAATGATCCTGGAGGAGCCCAGGTCTCCACTCCTCACTGGTAGAAAAACAATCTCCTACCCTTGTTGTCACTAGCCTAATCCTTCAGTAAACCCAGGCTGGACTCCTTGGTGCTGGAGTGGTAGCCAGAAATCACACT
This sequence comes from Mus minutoides, assembly GCA_902729485.2. NCBI lineage: Eukaryota > Metazoa > Chordata > Mammalia > Rodentia > Muridae > Mus > Mus minutoides. The sequence continues at coordinate 380,639 of LR750344.1, read as the reverse complement.
TGGTATATCACACCACCTCAATTATAATCTGGTAAAAGACCTAATCTAGTGTCTGGCAAAGCACCCCAGTGATAAAGTGCTTGCCCAGCACGCTGGAAGCTCTGGGTATGACTAGGTCTGGTGGTCCATGCCTGCAATCCCAACTCTCAGGAGGTGGGAGGATCCCGAAGCCTCACTGACTAGCAAATCAGCAAGTTCCAGGTTTAACGAGAGTCACTGTCTCAAAAATTACGATAGAAAGTGAGAGAGGAAGACACCTGATGCCAGCATCTGGCCTCCATGTGTGTCCACATGGGTCATGCATTCTCCACACTCACAAAATAAATAAATTGAATAAATATGTCAATAAATAAACAAGCCCTGGGCTCTATCCTTGATTTAAGGGGGTGGGGGGAGATGTGGACTACTGATGTAGGCCAAAATGGAGAAAATTGGTAAAAGTTGCGACGGAGGTGAAGTTTGATTGCTTGTAGTGCCATCTCCCTGGCTCTGGATACAGTGAGAAGTAATCAACCAACCGGGATACTGTCCAGCCTCGCGTGTCCAGCCTCGCGCTCAAACCTGAACTCAGTTCACTGCTTAAGACTATTTTCTCAAATCTTCGCAGACAAGCAACCTTGGCAGCCAGGGAACTCATCTGGGCACGGTTTAAATGGAAGACTCAACTTCAAGACTCAAATTCAATGTCGGTGAGGTGTTTACACTTCACATGTGCCAAGCAGGTGTGTGACATCACTCTCTATGACTGATGATGTGGGTGCTGGGAACAGTGGCAGGAGACTGATGGCCTGCCTTTAACCCTTTCCAGAGGAGCATCTTGCTGGCAGATGCTGAGCCCCATCCTTATGAATCTCTTACAAGCCAGCTTAGGCTCATGGAAGCCCCGGTGTGAGAACACGCAGCCGCAACAGCTCAGGGAAAGATACGGAGACTGACTCAGGGACCGGGGTAAGACACCAACAGCCTTTCTCTGTCTCTCCAGGTACTAACAGGAGAAACAGCGTTATTCTCTGTTTAGTCTATACTCAAAACTCCTTTTAATTTTAGAGCTTGAAAATCTTAGGGAAATGGGAGAAAAAGCCAGCTTCCGTTGCAGAAGAGAGCCCTATTAAAGAATATTTCCCCAACCCACCAGTGTAAACAACACTGAAGACCAGAATACTAAAGCTGCTTTGAGGGACAAAATGTTTCCATGTTTTCCTTCCTCCCCTTTATCCAGTGTGGGCACCCCACTGACCTATGGTAACACAAAATCACTGTTGTGCAGTTATTAAAGCAGAGTGTGCCTTTAGCTTATGTATATTCTCAAACGTTAAGTCAGGCACCGGGCACAATGCTGAAACAATTTAGAGTGACTTCAGGAATGTAGGTAAGAATTGATTATAGGTCTGTGGATGCAGCTTTTTGGTAGATGCATCTCGAGCATGTGCAAAGCCCTGAGTTTGATCCTTAGCAATACAAAAAAGCAGGTGTGGGAATCCAGCACTCTGGAGGGGTGGTCAGGGAGCAAAACTACAGGATAATAGGATCATTCCTGGCTACAGAGATCATTCCAGCCCAACGGAGACCCCCCCCCCCGTCTTAATGATAAATAAATAAGCCACAAATATACAATTAAGCAAAAGGTAAATAAATATTAAAGGGTTTTCATACTATATGTATAGTATATTTTCTTGTAACACATGTACAGAAAGAAGCATAAGCTAAAATGTGAGTAATAAGTTTTATGCACATAGATAATTCAGTGCTTTATCTTAAAGCAGGCTACACATAAGACTATCTAGCATTAATAAGCCTTTCCCTTAATTAGTTCATATTACAGATATTTTTCTAGGCTGGCGGTTTTTATACTAGGCTCTTAAGGTGCTGGAGGCTCTCCTGATGTTTTTATTCTTAGGCATTTAGGGTAAATGGGCCAATGTGACATTGCCTTAAGTGATCAGTGTAGAGAGCAGAGCCTGGCTCCTGAGCTGAGGTGTCCTGAAAATACTATTAATTCTCCTCATTTAAAGAGTCACAAGGCCTACTTCAAGGACTCGTAGAAAACTAGCAATTCTTTGAAAACAGACCTCACAAAAGAAGATGTGAAATAACAAACAGCGGTATTCTGGCCTCAGTTTTCTTTCCTCTCACACCAGGAAGAACTAGGCACATAGGAATCTGTTCGGGTCATGTTGACTTCAGCACATTTTACATCCCTTGCAGCTGCGAAGGTGATGATTATTGTCTTTGAATTTGCAGCTCCTTGGTGTTTCCTGGCTTGCATGACATAAGAATTTAGGCATAGTCTCCAATCTTTTTCAAGTCTCAGGCTTATCGTAGGAGTTTAATAGTCTAAGCTTCACGATTCTGTTGCTAGGTGTTGGGACTTGGTGACGGTGGGGATGCCTTTTAATAAAGTTTATTTACTGTTTAAGTTTGGGAGTCAAATGGGAGCACATCTTTTACATTTTGGAGCTTTAGGGACTGATTACAGAATGGCAGTATCTAAGATAATTGTTTTTAGAGCAGTTTGTTGTCACAGGATAAGACTGTGAAATAGTAGAAATGTTAGGGGACTTTTTGTCATCTGTATTTTTCTATTTGTATGAAACAAGTCATGCAGTTTGGTTTAGGAAAGAATGCAAGAGAAACCCTTAAAAGATGTGTCTTTGGATATCTCAGGATGACAGCAATTCTTGTTTTACTCTGAATGTCTTTCTGAGTCATAAAATGAGAGATGCTGACATAGACTTTCCTTCTATCATGGCTGTGGTTTGGTCTTCTGAGAACACACAGATGAAACCATTGTTACTCTACTTTGGAAACACAACAGCCAGCTAGAGAATCTGGTGTAGCCTAACTCAGGCACAAAGTCATGGTCAGGCCCTCTCTTCCCCTCCCTCTCATTCCTTTCCCTCTTTTCTCCTCCTGTCTCCTCCACTACCACTGTTATTTTTCTGAGTCTGGTGATCAGAGAACCACCTTGGGTATTGGTCCTTGCTTTTACCTTGTTGTAGGCAAAGTCTCTTTAGTTTGCCTCAGTTACTATGTTAACTATCTTGCCTTCTTTTTGGAATTCTCCTGTTTCTGCCTCCCGTTGAGCTGGGATCAAACTATTGCATCTGGTGTGTGTGTGTGTGTGTGTGTGTGTGTGTGTGTGTGTGTGTGTGTGTGTTGGGGGTGAGGAATCTCAACTCAGGTTTTCATTCACAGGTATATGGTATTTCATCTCCTGAGGCATCTCCTTGGACGTAGTGATATTTTCTAAATCATAACATTTAAAATGACATTTAATGGCCTTACTGAGAGGCTCACTTCCAGTTGCTAACAGTGGAAATTTATAATCACATGTGAGAGAGGGTTAGAGTCATGAAGATTGCTTGCTCTCTGAAACATGGCATGTTCTTGCTAACTTCTATGTGTTTCATTTGCCACATTTTAGATGATCAAACTAAAAAAAATTCCTCCCAAATGTAAAATTTGCTGAGTAAAACAAACTTTGAATTTTGAGACAATAAATTCCCTTGTGATACTTGTTATGTTTTATAAAAAAAAATAAAGAGGCCAGAATATGTTTTGCATCCCTTCCCCAGAGGTGAGGTACCAGCCACACGATGGCTATAGTATGGCATGGAGTGTATTTAGGGCATGGGAAGTGGATAGGGGAAGGGGAGAGAGAGACAGAGAGAGAGAGAGAGAGAGAGAGAGAGAGAGAGAGAGAGAGAGAGAGAGAGAGAGAGAGAGGAGAGAGAGAGGAGAGAGAGAGAGAGCAGCCAAGAATACTTGGAGAGAGAGGAGGGAGGAGGAAGTGGAAAAAGAGGTCAGAGAGAGAAGGGGAAGGGAGTAAGAGAGCCAGCAGGAGGGGGAGAACAGCTCCTTTTTTAGTAAGCTAGGCATACCTGGCTCTTGCCAGGTAACTGTGGGGCAGAGCCTAGAAGGAATGCTAAGAATACTGAGGTGTGGTGGCGCACGCCTTTAATCCCAGCACTCAGGAGGCAGAGGCAGGCGGATTTCTGAGTTTGAGGCCAGCCTGGTCTACAAAAGTGAGTTCCAAGACAGCCAGAGCTACACAGAGAAACCCTGTCTCGAAAAACCAAAAAAAAAAAAAAAAGAGTACTGAGGTCATAATTGGTTCTAGTACTTACTTATAATCAATCTCCTTCATTATTATTTTGCACAGCCATAGTGCCGATTACAACCAGGATACTCATCAACTCCATACCTTTGAAAACTGTTTAACAGGAACCTCTGTGTGTCTGTATGTTTAGCTTTGTTGAGTCATATTAATGTGCTTCACAGTAAAGGTACACGACAGTTACCAGAATACCTTGTACTAACTATTAACTTTTACTGGGGCATGTGCTCAGAAGATTTATTGACCAAATTGAACTGCTATTCTGAGGTATGTTATATCAAAAATTATTTTCAAAGATACCAAAGAAGGCAGAAGTTTGCCTTCTTACCGTGCGAGGGAGGAGCAGGCGCAGGCTGTGGAAGTGGGCCTCCCTGCTGAGCACCGCAGATGTCACAAGGCCTGGAAGGAACAGGGAAGAGCAGAGTGGAGAAAGATTTTAATGATAGCTGGGAAGGAGCGTTAAGGACAGAGTTAGCTTTTTAAAGCTCTCACAAAACTTTAAAAATTATAGCCTCAAATTCTTCAGGGTAGAAAATATAAAAAGCAAAAGAAGGCAACGTCAGCAAGAATCAGCGGAAGGAGGGCGATACTGGTCTGTGCTCTGTAAAAAGAGCTTTCTCTAACCCCCTGAGAAAATAATAAAATATTATTTGCCTGTATCAAATTTAAGAGCACTTACCAAAATGGCTGTCATGGCAGAGGCTGGCAGTAGGCTGACAACGTGGTTGTGTGGATTGCTGGGGCTCAGCATAGAGTTCCCTTAGAGACGATACACAGGGTTCACAAATTTACACAATGAACATGTGCAAAAAATGCAATTTATACTGTTTCTTACAGTCATAAGGCACTGGTTTCCAACTCACAGGCAACTCACATGCTTTGGACTACCCTCAAAACAGAGCTATTTTCCTTTTTTTTTCTTTTTCTTTTTGTCCTTTTAATATCCTTTAGTGGTGGGGTAATAAAGACCATCTATAAGGTAAGCTTATTAATAGCATGGAAATTGTACAGAGTGCATCTTCTAAGGTACGTACAGGCTATTTATGCCCCCATTCTGCACCCTTGGGACTAAAAGTACCCTGATGTTTAGAAAAAAAACCCTGCTTGCTTAGTTATTACATGATTAAAATTCTCTTGACAATATTGAGTAGAAATGATTCTATTGTAGATTAACCAGCTTATATTTACTACAGCATTACCAGAATATACTGTTCAGTCTAAGTAGTAGACTTTAAAAATGAGTGAGATGATAATTATTAAAATTAAAATATTAAAATTAAAATAAAAATGAGAGATACTCATGCCCTCTTTTAACCTGAACATACACAAGGTCTGTAGCAACTGTCCACATGGTGATCCCCAATGGGGTCTTCTCTGCCAACCACACAGTTGCTTGGGACCAATTCTGCCCTCACTGCCACTCAGCCACGGCTCTTTACCCATTCTCACCTGTTGGCGGAACGATAAATGACTCGGCTCCTAACAAGTCCGTTTCTGAGAGTGTTGTTCTGCTCCTAACCCAGGAGCTTCAGAGACTCAGATTCTGCCGGTTCTGTTTCCCTCGCCAGGGTGGGAAGCTTGCTCTGTGCCCTGTTGGGGAAGGTTTTCTTATGAGCAACACTCACCTATGTAAGGCTACTTCTGGGCTCTCTTTGTTCTTAGATATGTAAACAGCAGCCCTTCTCAGAAGCGAATGAAAGACCCAGATTCTCTTCAAATACCCTGTTTCTTTTCAACTAAGAATTATATATGAATAATAATACAGACAACCTTTTCTATTTCATAGAACAACGCGTATTTCTATTGCATTTTTATTCCAATTTCAGAATGTACATAGCATCTTTGTATAGGCCTTAGAGATGTCCACAAACCTTAACCCAAGAATTCTACTACTCATGCATTCGGCTTCATGTGGAAGTGATGTCTGCCATTCACAGGAAGGTTTGTCCTCATATCATGTCCCAATGCATAAAGTGACTCTTTTGTTAGCAGAGTGGATAGTAAACCAGTAAACTGCCACAAGAAGTTCAGCACACCTTGTCTGAACTAAAGAGCAATGTTTAATTAACTTGACTGGTCTTATTGGCATCTAATTTTTGGTTTTGAGTCTTCTTGTGCCTAACTTTTGGAACCCTTGGGACCTCCTCCCTAGCCTCTCCATACACTTCTTTGTAATTTTCTCTTTCACTACAAATGATCATGGAATAAAAGTTAACACTCTGCTTTTGGAGAGTAACTGATCTGATTATGTACTCAGACAAGCCTTCATTATTTTAGAATGCTCATTAGTGGAGTCTTAGAACAGGATGAGGACACATTTAATACCTGATTACTCAACATATCTCTAACATGTGCTTTATGGATGTCCTAGAAAAATACAGGGTGACTTAAATAACAGGAATCTACTTGTCCCTGGTTCTGAGAATTAGAACTCTGAGATCAGGACTCAGGTTGGGTTCTGGTAAGTACTCTATGGTTAGAAAACTCATTTTACAAATGCTTCTATGTGATCAGGGAAGTAATATGCTTTCTGTAAGCTTGCTTTCTCCTTTGTATTCAGTCTGAGACCCTGGTCGATGGGATGGATGCTGCTTTCTCCCATACACCTGCCCAGAGATTTGTCTCCAAGGAGATCCTAGGTCCTGTCGAGTGGCGTTGACACCCGACATTAACTATTACAGTTGGGGAGGCATCAGCCTATAGAATGTAAGTCAGGCATGCTGCCTGTGCTGAAGGAAGTGGGTTATAGCATGAACCCCTGGTTAGTGTCACACAGAAGAGGAACTAGTCTTCTCCTACTGTATATGAGCTGTCATGGCAGGGGGCATGTGGCATGGCTACAACTAAATAAGGCTCAGTGTCTGAACTCTGTGAGAAAATGCAAGGAAAGTTGAGCAAAGCTCTATATATGAAATCTAAGGTCAGACCGATCACTCATCTGTGTACCATCCTTGCTTGGAAAGGGTTAACCATAACCATGAAGCAAGCTGTAGCCATCCTACAAACGGCACAGTTAACTTCCATGTCAACTCCTACTGTAATGGCTATCCTGCCTTGCCAACTTGATGAAATCTAGACTTAGCAAGGAGATAGACCTCTGGGTTTACCTACCAGGCGGGTGTAGGAGGAGCTATCTTGATTGTGTTAACTGAGGTGGGAAGACCTGCCTGTAGTGGGTGGCACTTGGCATTGTGGGCTGTGTATGTAGTGGAGGGGAGTTGAGCAGAGGTGTGAATTCATTGCTGTCTTTTCCTGACTGGGATGCAAGATGACCAGCTGCTTCCAGCTCCTGCTGCTAGGACTTCTCTGCCATGGCAAACAGACTGCACTTTGAATTGAACTCAGATTAAGCCCTTCATCCCCTAAGGGCTTTTAATCACAGTAACAAAAAAGCAAGGAGGCCAAGAGATTCTCTTGTATAAAGTTCTTACTTTTGTCTTGTAGCACTGGGCTAGGAACCCGGTGCTAGTCTAGATTTCATCAAGTTGGCAAGGCAGGATAGCCATTACAGTAGGAGTTGACATGGAAGTTAACTGTGCCGTTTGTAGGATGGCTACAGCTTGCTTCATGGTTATGGTTAACCCTTTCCAAGCAAGGATGGTACACAGATGAGTGATCGGTCTGACCTTAGATTTCATATATAGAGCTTTGCTCAACTTTCCTTGCATTTTCTCACAGAGTTCAGACACTGAGCCTTATTTAGTTGTAGCCATGCCACATGCCCCCTGCCATGACAGCTCATATACAGTAGGAGAAGACTAGTTCCTCTTCTGTGTGACACTAACCAGGGGTTCATGCTATAACCCACTTCCTGAGCTACATCTTCAAACCAACTCATGACTTTTGACTCTTCTCCTTCAGGTCACAGTAAAAAGCAGATACGTGTAGAACTTCCCTTATTGTCTAAGAATGAGTCTTGTAATATAAAAAAGGTCTGAGACATAAGTTCCTATGAGAAGCTGAGCTGTATCATACATTGCTCTATGGGGCAGTAAATTGGTTTAGTTTACTCTAGCAAAACATGACTGGACAATCCAGGACTCACGTATTTGGAATTCCAAACTGAGACAAGATGCATCTATTTATAGGGCTTCATTTATATCCCCATCTAAACTGCAGATGGGAGCATGGCATAGTGCAGTCCAAAGCCATCTGAGTTGTTCCCTCAGATACCTCAGCTGTAAACCAAGAAACAAACCTGTCTGTCCTTGATATACGAGACAGTTCATGTCTGATGCTACAGGATCCCACTGAATGAATAAAACCCCTCAGGAAAGATCTCTATCCAGCTTTCTGCAGGGAGCTGGTGCTCCAAATGGAGTCTTTGGAAGAACACAGGCTTTTACTCAGAAAGGATAAAGGCTCTACGGCAGCCACTCTTAATAGTGGGTATTATGACCAGATCTGGTACAGTAGCCAGACCACAAGAGAGGCAAAAATGTTCAGTTGTGAATGGAGAAGGATGGTCTCGCTCACTATGTCCCTTCTCCATTACTTTCTCCCTTCCAGATGTGCGGCCTCAGATCAAAATTCTGTTCCTATTATGCAGTATGTGAACCTAACGAGATTCAATCGCTCCATTATGCCCCATTTTCTTAGCATCTGCTAGCCACGGTTCCTGGACTGAACTTGAAAGCTTTCTCCTTTGCTGTTAAAGTCCTATTCATTTGCAGTTTTTCATAACCTAATAAAACCACCTTTCTGCAGCCCAGGTCTTAAGTTACTCGTTTGCTCGCCTGAGGGTGAATGTGCAGACTGGCTGCATGGTCAGTTTAAGCCTTAGCAAGTTATTCTAAACTCTGCACACAGACCGGTCACTCAAAGACACTAGATGGCACAGGAGAGGTAGCAATCCAGCAAGGAGAACTTGATTCTTATGTTTTGTAAAAATTCTTAGGGTAAAATAGGGTTTTTTCCTCACATTCTTAAGTGTTCCCTTGTTGTTGTTAATATTGCTGTGTCCTAAGCCTTATCCTTAAGATTTTTCAGAATTGGATGGTAGAAGATAAAATTCTTGCTTCTTGTTTGAAAGACAACACTTAAAAAAATACTTGGTTTGTTAACACGTTTATTTTCCTCCTTAATTATGTATAGAATAAAGACATATATAAATAAAATAATGTACATTGAGTATGCACTTTTTGTCTGTGTTATCTTTATATTGAATATCACTGGGTCAGCAAACTTAGAGAGAGTGCATACCACAGGGTGTTTAGATGAAAATGCAACTCTATTTGCTGTTTTAATTATAGGACTAATTAAGAAGAGCTGCATTACACGAAATGTTTTTCTCAGGAAAAGCCATGAAAGTTAAACGTTAAATAATATTTAACTAAATTGCATTAAAAATGCAATTTTTGTTTTTCACTTGGTCTATAGTGCACGTAAGTCCACGCACATGATTCTCACCAAACACTCAGTTACTTTATTATTTCACATAGTGAAAAGTTATAAGACACAAAGATGGACTATATGAAATGAGTATTGATTACTAGGATGCAGAGGGACCCCTTACCTTAGTGAAAGGACAATTGACTGTAACTAGAAACTCCACTCATAGGTAAGCTACGGGGCATCAGTGTTACTTATTGAACAAGGGAACACTTCTCAGGACCGTGGTAAGTGTATTAATGACTCGGGAAAGCTGGGGGAGTTAGTAAAGAGTGAATAGAGGCCACTTTCGCATATAGATTGGCAGTAATTTTTAAACTCTTTGCATAATTAGTAATAATGTAAAGCTTATGAAAACAGGCCTTGCATTTTTGTCTCCAAAGCTGTTTTTTATAGACTAGTTGAATTTACAGCAAAAAATGTTTTCTTATTTGTAATGTGGGGACAATAACATTGGCCCAAGGGGTTGCTTTGAGAATTAGAAATAATGCGTGCAAGTATACACAAGTGTAACTAATCTCATGCAGATTAATCGATTTATTATTGAATTAAGGCCTTAGAAAGTAAAATAATCAGAAACATGGAACCAAAAAGTCATTTTCTCAGAAAAAAACAAGAAAGCCTAAACAAGTCCGAACTTACTCGAGAACTACACACTTCCACATGCTTCACTGCGGAAAGTATGACTGTATTACACTCGCTAAAACTGCATGCTAATGTTGCAGTTACTAAATATGTCATCAAGTCATGGCATATTAGAAAGGACCTAGGTACATAGTCTCAGAGATGTGGGTTCAAGTTATAGTGCAATTGGTGATAATTAGGTGACTTTGAATATTTAATTCTAGGTTCCAGTTTTTTAAACGAAAAGATAAGGATCATTTAAGTTTGGATAGTTATGTCCCCATGAAGGTTTTGGTCATCAAATTGATCTCTGCATTTATTTTGATGGTTATATTTTGCCTGGTATCAGTATGGCTACACCAGGCTTCCAATGTTCAGGTTTATTATTTATTTATTTATTTACTTACTTACTTCTTACTTACTTTCTTCTTTTTGTGTTCATGTCAGCTGCACACTTTCCCTGTCTGTTTTCATGGACAGTTCTTGAAGACAACATGTATGAATCTTAGAGATTATTTCTGACCGTTTTTACTACCATGGGGAATTTTAATCTCTTAAAATCATTGAATCATTGTGCATTTTAGGATGAAAGAATCTATTGTCGTAACCAAGTTTGGGAGTATCTATTTGTTTATTTCTTTTTATTTTCTGATTGTATCCTCTTTTTAGATTGAAATTTTATTTGTTTCACTGGTTTAGATATAAAATAATAAATATGTTTTGGTAATGTATACATATACATTAGCATGTGCACTTGCATGCATATGTTACAGGCATGCTACGGGCATGCATTTGTGTACACACACACACACACACACACACACGAAGAGAGGGAGGGAGAGAAAGAGGGAGAGGGGGAAGGGGAAGGGGAGGGGGAGAGAGAGAGAGAGAAAGAGAGAGAGAGAGAGAGAGAGAGAGAGAATGTACAGAGATAGTCAGCTATGAGAGGCAGTACAAAATCAAGAGAGGCCAGTCAGAGAAAGCAACATGCCACATGAGGGAGCTGCTGGCAGAGAGCCCAAGTGGAAGAATGCCCATCACATGTTTCACTTACCTTGGGATGAAAATTGGAAAGAGAGTTAACAGAGTTTGGAATACTGAGGGCCTTGAGAAAAAAATATCAATACTGTCTTTCAACAATATTTTTTATTTTGTTTATTTTAATTTCCACAATAATTTTATTCTGGTTTTGAGTATGTTTCACTGTTCTATTCCTTCCCCAGTTCATATCTGCTCCATCTGGAGAAGGTAGAAGAGTAGGTTCAATGGTTACCGACTCAGTGAGGTTCAATGATAACTTTGTTAGTGTTGGGAGGCATAAGAAGAGAAGCCCCTGCATCTTGGGAGTGCTATCAAGTAAGATCCCATGAGTGTGTGGCAGAACAGTTGGGATGTTGGTTAGGACTTTAGACACCTATTTGATACAGATATATCAACTGAATTCATGCAAATTCTGAGGTGTCAGGATAGAGAAAGAAATATCTATGGGTGAAAGATAATACATTTTAACATGTAGTTTTAAAAGTAGTTTATCGTATGCAGTGATTTTTTTTAAGATTTATTTTTTATTTATTTATTGAGAGAGAGAGAGAGAGAGAGAGAGAGACAGAGACAGAGACAGAGACAGAGACAGAGACAGAGACAGAGACAGAGAGGCAATTACCTATAGAGGCCAGAAGACAGTGTCAGAGGTCCTGGAGCTAGAGTTACACATAGCTGTGAGCCTCCAGACCTGGGTTTTGAGAGTCAAACTCAGTTCTCTTGAAAGAGCAGCAAATGCTCTTATCTGCAGAGCCTGAAAAATTGTGTGTTTTCCCCCATTTTATTAGATCTTTTCTTCATTTACATTTCAAATGTTATTCCAAAAGTCCCCTATACCCTCCCCCATCCCCCGCCCTGCTCCCCTATCCATCCCACCCACTCCTACATCTTGACCCTGGAGTTCCCCTGTACTGGGGCATATAAAGTCTGCATGACCAAGGGGCCTCTCTTCCCAATGATGGCCAACTAGGCCATCTTCTTCTATATATGCAGCTAGAGATATGAGCTCTGGGGGTACTAGTTAGTTCCTGTTATTCTTCCACGTATAGGATTGAAGACCCCTTCAGCTCCTTGGGTACTTTCTCTAGTTCCTTCCTTTTGAGTCCTGGTACGCAGTGATTTTTAAAGACTTGGTTTACTTAATGTGTATATGTGTTTTGCCTTTCACGTGTATATGCTCACTATGTGTGTGACTGGTGCTCATTGCAAAAGGGCATCTATTACCCTAGAACTGAAGTTACAGATGGTTGTTAGCCACGATGTAAGTGCTGGAAGTGGAGCCCGAGTCCTTCCTAAGAGCAGCAAGTGCTCTTCACTGCTTCCTTCACTGCTGCTCCATCTCTCAAGCCCCTGGGCGGTAGCTTTGTGTGCATGTAATTGTGTGCATGTCTGTGTGCACCCAGTTTTAATCTGTTGAGTGGGTTGACTGAGGGTGGTTGTTAAAGTTTAAAATAACCAAATATGGAGTACACATGCTGGGACAGGGGCTGTTGGCCAGCACTTGAAAGTCTCTAATCAAAATCCCCCACTTCGGAGGTGTCTAATCCAAGCTTTCAGCTCCCTTCATCTTAGATCAACACCAGATGGTGTGGTAATTAGAGAGTTGGACCTATGCATGCTTTTGCATTGGCACAGTTAATTCTGTTCAAGATGTGGGTTGGGAGTGGTTGTGTATATTGACTATGCTTTAATATCCATATGTAAAGTCCCAACATAATATTCATTTTCTGAGTAACAAGAGATACTATTTTCTGATAGTTTGTCTGTGAATTTCTATGCATATGTTCATACACGACTACGAAAGTATCAAATGTCAAAACTGAGTCAAGTGACGGATGATAACTGCTTGTGTGTCCAAGATCATACAACTAGTGATTAACAGACCTGAGTTTATGGGCTCTAGTTCTAGGCAATTTTCTACCATTTTATTCAGTGATGAGTATTGAACTCAGGGCTCTTTGAATGCTAGATGAACTCTCTACTAGTGATATACTCTGATTCTGTGATCCTGAATATAATCGTCTTTTCATTTTCAAGGTCTAAATCAAACAACTCATGTGAGAAATACCTATATAAGTATCTGTCACTAAATACACTCCCAAATATTGGTTAACTGTGAGTTACTTCCTGAAAAATCTATGTGTATGTATGTACTGGTTTTATAGTAATGCAAGTATATTTATGAGTCATCTCAATATTCATCTATGTACAATACACATGATGGATGCCAGAACATCATTCAAATAAAGTCCTGAAAGAAAAGTTCTTTAAGCTGCAGTGCTTTATTTGTGTGTAGCTTTATTAGGAAGGCGTGGCATACACAGTTTCTATTTGAATAGATTCACTTAAACTTCAGTCTTAAACTGACTGGATGAATCCAGTATGACTGGAGTTGGAAAGTCTTTTGTGGATCTTAATAAAACTTACTCCTTCAGTGATGATTTTATTCCACAATCTTTCCAGCTCTATTAAGGAAGACAAAGCAACGCTTACCTTGAGAAGGTCTGAGATAGCAATTCTGACTTTCCCACCAAGTTTTCATCCAACCTTGAAACGTATAACTGGAAACAAACTTAGTTTTCTTTATAAGCTGCTTCCCCATACTCCTCTGTATGGACTGAAATTTCTTCTTGGCTAAATTTCACTGGAAGTAGGCAAGAGAATAAAGAACTTGCTTTTGTTTTGTTTTGTTTTGTTTTGTTTTGTTTTGTTTTGTTTGAGGGAATACAATTTTCCCTCCCTCTGGGTATATATCACATTAGATAAGCGCTCCAAGATCAGGAAACACACAGGACAAGCTAAGACAGCACTTATCAGCTTTAGAGCTTCCACAAATATGCTCAGCTTGACTAAGAACATCTAGTAGTAGGATGGGGAAAGGAATATGGAGAAGAAAGAGAATTTCAGTCTGCATTTCAAGTCTAGTGGTGGAGGGGGCTATCCTCTGTACTTACCCTTTGGAAAAGAAAGTGCAGCCTGTTTGATATTAATAATAACTAAAATTATTTTATCTTAATTTTTCTTTATTCTGCTAGAACCATCATGATGCAAAGAGTAGGATAAACCTCATCTCAAAACTGTTCCCGAGAGACACTTGGTCCTGTTTTATTTTTGTATGTTTTTTCTTATTAATCATTGCATTCATTTACATCTGAAATGATAACCCCCTTCCTAGTCCTCCTTCCCTTTGTTTCTATGAGGGTGATCCTCCACCCACCCACTTACTCCTGCACAAACTTTCACAAGGTGCATCAAACCTTCACAGGACCAAGGGCCTCCTCTCCCACTGATGTCAGACAAGGCCACCCTCTGCTACAAATGTATGTAGAGCCATGGGTCCCTCTCTGTACACTCCTTGGTAGATGGTCTAGTTCCTGGGACTACCCAGGGATGGCCAACATTGTTCTTCCTATGGGGTTGCAATCCTCCTCTTATCCTCCGGTCCTGAGCTCACTCTGATGGTTAGCTCCAAGCATACACATCTGCATTGGTCAGGTGCTGGCAGAACCTCCCAGGGAACAGCCACACCAGGTTCCTGTCAGCAAGTGCCTCTTGGCAATGACAGCTGTCTGGTTTGGTGTCTGCAAACAGGATGGTTCCCTAGGTGGGGAGTTCCCTGGATGGCCCTTCCTTCAGTCTCTGCTCCATTTTTTGTTCCGGGGTCTTTCCTTTGGACCTGTTTCTTAAGAAGTGTAAATGAGGATTAAACAGCAAATGCCCCAGATGAGAGGTGCCTTTCTCCCCATCTACTGATACACAGAGGTGCAGAGCGACTCTTGTACTCATTCCGAACAAGGGCTCTGGACTGTATGAACACTCCATAGAACATCTGATTAGCTGCCCTGAAGCTGCAGGGATATGGAATGTGTGAAGTGGTAAGTTTATTGGAAGCCTTGGTGAGCTGGGTAATCAATGGTGTGGAGACCTAAGTAGGTGCCTGTGGCATTAACGATGTTTGGGGAACATGGCAAGCATTAATTCTGATAATCTTAAATTTTTACCTATTTATGATGGTTCCTGCCTTAGTCAGGGTTTCTACTCCTGCACAAAAAAACATCATGACCAAGAAGCAAGTTGTGGAGGAAAGAGTTTATTCAGCTTATATTTCCACATTGCTGTATCACCAAAGTAAGTCAGGATGGGAACTCACACAGGGTAGTTACTTGGAGGCAGGAGTAGATGCTGAAGCCATGGAGGAATCCTGCTTACTGGCTTGCTTCCCCTGCCTTGCTCAGCTTGCTTTCTTATAGAACCCAACTCCCAGGCTAGGGATGGCACCACCCATAATGGACCCTGTCACCCTTTATCACTAATTGAGAAAATACCTTACAACTGGATCTCATGGAGGCATTTCCTCCAGAGAGGTTTCTTTCTCTGTGATAACTCCAGCTTGTGTCAAGTTAACACATAAAGCCAGCCAGTACAGTTCCTTATATAATCACACACACTTACTAAGACTTGCCTTCCTCCTTCCCCTGCAACACAGAAACAATTCCTTATTTGCAAAAATTTATAATATTTACAGTGTGTGTGTGTATGTGTGGGTATGCTTGGGCATATGTGTGTGTGTGTGTGTGTGTGTGTGTGTGTGTGTGTGTGTGTGTGTGTAGTATTAGGAAGTCAGGGGACAACTTGTAGGTATTGGTCCTTTCCTATTGCTTTGCAAGCCCTAAGGATCATACTCGTGTCAGGCTTAGCACCAAATGCCTTTACCCATTGACCCAGCTCACCAGACTACTCCAGGCTTCTTGGATTTCAGACTGTAAGAGAACAGGGCCAATTTTGCTGGGCTATGGTCTAACCTGACATTTAGGAGCTGGAATTTGTTTGTTTGTTTGTTTGTTTGTTTTTTGCCACCATGCAGACTTGATAGGACTTGGATCTTTATAGATAATCAGAAACAAAAAGTATGTAGAAAAAGAGGCTGACCGTTCCTGAATACAGGGCAATTGCTAAGCATAATTCATGGTATTAAATCATTCACACAGAAAGACTCTTCCCTTACCCACTCCTTTCATATTCACTTAAAACCCAAAGTATTCTAATTAAAGTATCATCTCACACCCCCCTATTTTTCCTCAGAGAATTCCATGAGATTAATTTTTTATGATACCTATTTTGGATAATGCTACATTTAAACAGTGCAAGAAAAGACAAAGGAAACTGGTCACCCTTTCTCCCAACCTGAGCTCCTTGGCAAGAGCCGGATGGGATGTCTCTCGCCCACTAACTCCATCTCAAATGAAACAGATGTTCTGTCTTTGCCCCCAAAACTCTTATTCAGAAACAAAAAGATTAGTGAGGATTAAAAAATGAGTGTGAGGGGAGAGTGGAGACCCTTTATTAAATAAGCGTTGGTTGTATTTAATTTTCGAATTTTTACTGGAGCCAGGGGGTGGTGGCTCCAGTATTTGGGAGGCAGAAGCAAGTGAATTTCTTAGTTCAAGGCCAGCCTGGTTCACAGAGAGAGTTCCAGGAGAGCCAGGGCTATGTAGGGAAACCCTTTGTTGAAAAACAAAATTAATTAACTTTCTAGCTAAAATAAAATAAAATAAAACAAAACAAAAAGAGGTAAATAGGCTTCAAAAGCCTCTCATTTTAACCTGTGAAATGTTCTGCCTTTTTGTGAGTGTTTAAGTAATATCACCAAGAGGTAGTCGACAAGAAGACAAAGACACCCTCAGAATTAGGGTCTGTAGGCTTTGGTGCCGAGGATTCTGGCTTAGCTAGACTAATAAGTGGTTAGAAGAGGATCATGGGTAAAAGCCTCCTCATCCTTGAGCCAGCACCGATCTGGACAGGGATGTATAAAGACATTATTAATTTGGATGAAAGTTTTGTTTTTGCCAATATATCTTTTACTTGGCTCCAGATAAGACGGTCTTTTAGAAAGGACCTTTAGTACGATATTTATTAGAGAAACATTCATTTAATCAAATAACATTCACTTTATAGAGGAAGAAACATCCCTCTGCTTTGGGGGACATAGGTCAGACTTCGGAGTGTGGCTTTGGTCACTGACAGCACTGACATGATGGGGTAACTTTTTTTCTTCTCCCCTTATGAGGATTCCTTTCTGTAACCTCTGGCTGTGGTGGAAACTTCACTGCTTAACAGAAACAATTGTGCTTTGTTCTCTCGGCCAAAGGAAAGCTCTTGTTTTCCAATCCAGCCCCGCTGGCAGGTTAGGTGCAGTCAGGGGTGTCATCAGGGGAGATGAGAATATGCAGAACACGACCACTTGTTGTTTGTAGAGGCAAAATGCCCACTTTTTTGGCAAAGTCAGAACTGAGCACACGTGAGAACAGAGAAGGCCAAACTACAGCTCTTTCGATGTGAAGCTTAAGGCGTCATACAAATTCAACGTGATGGCAAGAGTGTCGTGCTTCCTGACCCCTCTCCTAAGACAGACAGGTTTACAACAGGTTCAGGCAATTTTAGGCTTCTCAGACCCTGAGATCTAATGTGATACACGGAACACAGCTATCGTGCCAACACCTCTTGCACATTTATTCAAGGATCTTTCACTGCGTGTCCTCAGTAGGAGGCTCACAATGATAGGAAGTGTGGAATATTCTACTGAAAAAAAAATGGGTGAGAGTGTGGGAGTGTGGGAAGCCTTGTCGGTCACACACTTTCGAATTTTATCACAGCACTAAACCCTTCTCTCTTCACAAACAACCATTCTTTCCCGATATTGGCCGTCTCCTTTAACCTGGAGTGACAAGCTTGATAGACTATGCGAAGATAAGAGGAAAACGGAGGTTGCCTTTGGGTTTAGAGTTTCTGGTTGTGCCTATAAGCTGAGAAATTATGGGAGAAGCCAAAATGGAAATCAGACAAAGGCTGTCATGCGCAGAAGAGTTGCTGGAACGTATGCCCCTCCATAGCTGTGGGGATAGTGCAGAAGAGAGAGAGGTTGGGGCTGAGGCAGCTGCACCAGTAAAATGTGAGCTGTGGAAGGGCCCTTAAAGAGAGTGAAAGGCCACTGAGACAAACACAAAAGGAAATGCTGAGAGGAAACAGCCATGTTGGTTCTTGGAGCAGAGGGTTTGAGAATTGACAACAGACTGTCGAGAGTACTGAGAGAGAGCAGTCCCAGGGGAATTGCCAAGCAACGGGAATATTCTAAAGCGGAAAAATTTCAAAGCATACACATAGCCATCTGGTTTTTTTTTTTTTTTTTTAAAGGAACATTTTATTCTGTCTTTTGAATGGAAAGATTTGACTTTTAATGAGAACTCTGCATTTCATCCTACAGCAAGAACACATGCATAGTGTAATTACTCTCTGTGGGAAATGCACGTGTGTACATGCCTACGTGTGTTGGGTGGGCGTCGTTCTGTATGGTTTGCACGCACCAAACACTCGTGTCAGCAAAGGTCTGCTGGGGGTGATGGACTGCAAGTATGTGTCTATATTCCATTGACATACTTATGTGAGCATTCGTCTATCCATTTAGCTATCATCTGTCTATCTCTCTAATATTTGCAAATGAACTACCTTGCTATCATCTACACATTTATCTATCATCTACCTACATATTATCTAACTGCATACATGTCTATCATCATCATCTGTATATTATATATCATTTACCTATGTTACATATCATCTACATAGATATTATCTGTTTATTATGTATCATTTATCTCTATATGAGATGTCATATACCTATCTTTCTATAATCTACTTATATCATGTCTATGTAGTTATCTATCTTTCCATTTATTTGCCATCTATATATTAAGTATAATCTATCACCTTCATATTTACCAGTAAACTTTTACCATTATCCATCATCTCTCTATCTCTCTATCTCTTTATCATCTATCTATTATCTATCTACCTATCTATATATCTATACTTTATCTCTATCTACTATCTATCATCTATCTATATTTTTTCTATGTATCTATGTATCTATCTATGTATCTATGCATCTATCTATCTATCTATCTATCTATCTATCTATCTATCATCTATCATCACCTATCTATCTACCTATCATCTATCTATATATCTGTATTTTATCTGTCTTATCTATCTATCTATCTATCTATCTATCTATCTATCTATCTATCTATCTATCTATCATCTATCTATATTGGTGTACAGGTGATTTCAGAGCCACTTTTTAAAAGTGTTGTTTTCTGATTATAATGTACAATACTGAGTTGAAACAAACCAAATATGTAGTGGTCCCAACATAATTTCTTGAAAGAACCAACTGCAAAGTGCCTTGTGGAGTTGCTGTTGCTAAGTCTGTGCTCTTGTTGTTAAGGAGGGGCATTTGCTTTCATTAGAAGAAGCCTGACACTCGAGCATCAGATCTAAGTGCTGATGAGGACATTTTTGTCTGGTAAGATTGTTAAGTGAGATTTATTTTGTAGCGTTTTTGAGGATTAATTGAATTAATGCCTATGAAAATGCTTTTAGAAGTATCAAGTTTCTATGCAAATACATGGTGTATATACACATTGTGCCCTGGGACCTTGTGATTGTTGAAATCTCTGGGAAAACTTGAGTTGATATTTATACTAAGCTTCAATTAAGACTAGAGAGTATGTTCCAGCCTCTGGCAGATCTTTCTAGATCAAATGATATTTTTGTGAAAACTTATGTCAGTGTTCAGTGGATGGAAGATTAAGCATGAAGGAACAGTACACTGGGCTTACTTTTCATCCAAAAAAAAAATCATGCAGATAAGTCTGTGAGCAACTTCAGTCATGTATCTGATAGATCTGATAGCGGACATGGTTGGCTTCAGAAGAGGCTGATATACTGTTTACATCTAAACGTTTCTATCTGATCCATTGAGGATTGAAGGCTTTTTTGAAATAAAATCACAAAACACAAAAATGAATGAGTATTTATAGAATGAATGAATTTATAGAACTAGACTTCATTTAATACACATTTTCAATTACATAACAATGCAATAGGAATATTCTACAGAAAACTAAACACAAGGACTTCTAGAATTGAACTCTAAATTTTCTAAACAAAAGTGACTATTCATTTTGATATTTATCATGTGTGTGTATGTGTGTGTATGTACTTGTGAGTGTGAGTACACGTGTACATGCACGTGGAGGTATGAAGTCAGATGTCTTTCTCGATTGCTTTCCATCTAATTTTTAGAAATTTTAAACTATGTTTATTTGCTGACTTACTCTGCATTTATGTATGTGTACATGTGGTGTGTCTGTGAATACATGTGTGTACATATACAGGTATATGGGGGGTATGTCTGTGACCATGCATTCATACACACACACACACACACACACACACACACACACACACACACCACAAAATGACATTCAGAAATTGGTTCTCTTCTTCTACCATTTGGTTCTTGTGGGTGGAATTTTGGTAATCAGGTTTAGTGGCAAGAATTTTCATGCTCCGAGCATTGGCCTTCCATCTTATTTTGGATACAGAGACTCACTAAATCAAGAGCTCATCTAGTAAGCTGTGCTGGGCCAGCAAACCTCCAGGCCCCTCGAGTCTCTCCCTCTGTACTGCTGGGATTTGAGACTCAAACCAGGGCACTCAGCTTTTGTACAGATACTGGGGATCAAATTTAAGTTGTCACGTATGTATAGTAGATGACACTTGAATACTGAGCTTCCCCCCCCTGCCCCCAGCCTTTTGTTAATGTAGATGTGCACATCTTATGTGTAAACCAGACATACACTGAGCATGTAAAGGAAGAAACTGAAGAACCATTATAGTTAGAACCTGAAGCAGGTTCAGTATAGGACAGTAAGGATTGGAGAGCGATATGATATGCTTTGTTTGAAGGCAGCAAGGGCCAGTAGCTCACACACTGCTCTCCTCACATTACAGTACATCATACATGTTTAGTCTTGAATGCTCTTTGAGAAATATTTTTAAACTGGCTTTAAATGTCTCATGGGGGTGACGCTAAGGGTAGGTAGACATTGCTCCTGAGATTTTCACAATCCCATAGTCTCTACTAGTGTGAAGTATATGACCTGTCTCCACCTAGTTGTGTAGGAAATTTCATGAGAATCTGTAATTATTTGCTTAGGAGAATTTCCTGGAAATGTAGCAATTTTAGCAAGAGTGAAAAAGTCACAAAGAGTGTTCCTGCTCTAGGGTCCTGGTGGTGTGACTTTGAGGATTTGCAGGCTTACATCATGACTTTACGGGTTTGAGTCAATTATTTTCACATTATTGTGTTTTAGTTTCTTGTCCTGAAGAGGAGGATGAGTTTTCTCTGAGGATCAAGTTTGATGTTAATGGAGAACATCAGTCACTCTTCAGGATATTCAGGGAGTGTCAACATCTGATGATGATCTTTGCATTCCTGGGTCGCTTGTGGAAAGCAGACATCACCGAGAACTTTGTATTTATAGCTTGCAACACCTTTTATAATTCTTATATCCCAGGCTGACCTCAAATCATTATGTATTTAAGGATGACTTTGAGCTTCTGCTTGCCCCTGGAGCTCTCATTGATGAAATTACAAGCATGTGCACATACACCCAGGCCATAATGTGGTGCTGAGCACTGATCCTAGGGCTTGTGGAATGCTAGGCAAGCACTCTAAGGTAAGGCTATGTGCCAGTCCCTCAGCTTTCTTTGGAGTCTATTTTTATTCAAAGACACTTGACTAAAATCCTTACAAACTGAGCAAAACCCATGGTGTTGACATCCCTTTGTGTCCCAGACAATGCTCTGTATGTACTTAATTTTGAGAAGAATGGATTGTATTATGGTCAGTAAAGATTTCTCTTAGAAAAACTGGATACTTCTTACAATCTCTAAAATTTCACCACTCAGATTAGAGCTAAGATAAATTTAGTTTGGAAATATTTTGTAGAAATCATAAGTTTCTTGACTCTAGGAAAACCAGATTTCTCCATTTGACCATATTAAAGACAATTTCATACTGCAGAACTTCTCTGCATGCATTTTCAGAAACATTATTTGTAAAATATAATTTTAGGAAGTAAATATGCTGTCTTGTTGGTCTTATATGGGCAATCTAACACATGACAATTATGCTGAAACAGTAACATAGCTTCTTTTAATACTTGGGAGAGAGTTGCTTTACTGGTGCTGGCTAGATAAGGGTCAATTTCTTTAGAGGCCATTTTTTAATCAGATCACATAGTTACCTCATATTATCAAAGTACTGGAGAATGTCTCTTCTGTTTCTTGTGCATTAAGTCAAATATTCCAATAACATCAGAGTTAAAAAATATGTGTCTCCTAAAATAATTTCTGATCTTTCAGATGAATCAGTGACTAGAAGTAGTATGAAATACTACTTTATCTGAATGTCGATAATGACAATTAGTGTTGGCTGCCTGCAGAATATCCTACAGCAGATCAAGCTCGCTGACTCCAACCTTCAACATCCCTTCTGCAGTAAACCAGTGATGGTCCCAGTGACAAGAACACAGAAGAGCAGACTGACTGTGTCTGGGGTCTCTGCCTGTGCACACCAGTGTCTCGGTGCAGACAGACATGAGAATGCCAAGGACAGAACTGATGAAGTAAACATGTTGTTCAGGAGACTGGGGGCCTCATAGTTTAGGGACAGGATGTGGGGACACAGTGAAGTCACATAGCTCTTGGAGTTTCTACCAACTTATGCACATCCCCATTATTTTCGTTTTTTCCTAATTTGTAGTTAGAACTTGAGCTCTATGAAGAGGGTTACCACAGGTTAGACTTATCTGTTCCTACCCAAGACATTTTTTAACACTTCGGGAAAAATATTGTGGTGTTGATAGACCTTTGGATTCATCTGACTCTTTTTGTGGATTTTGCTATCATTTTATATACAAAAGCAATTAGATGACATTGGACTCACAGGTCACAGTAACAGCTTATAGAGAAATGCAATAGACAGTGTTGAAGGTTGGAATTAAACACTTGCCTTTACTCTCTCAACTGGCAGGCAGAGGCAGGCAGTTGTCTGTGACTTTTTTAGCCCATCTTTGTCTACATAGAGAATTTAGGCCAGCTAGAGCTTCTTTCAGAAACACACACACACACACACACACACACACACACACACACATACACAATGCTTAAAGCTAGAATACCGTGCCTGTTCTATACTGATGATGTGCCCATCCTGAGGAGAGCTCAGATTCATTTTCTTAACACAGGGGAGTAGCTTGTATGTAAGCTAGAGGCTAGAGACAATGAGAAGCACAGGTACTGGGCATCACTACAAACACAGACGTAGACTCTTATCCTCCATCAGCCTTGTAGTTTGGTCTGGAAATCCCTCTTCCACCCTTCCTACTTGGGAAAAAGCAGGAACTTGTTTATCAACACAAAGCTTTAAATGACTAATCTTTCAAAAACCCAACCTTTCCCACTTAAAAGAAAAACCCTACATAATTTATATGAAAATCATGATTTGTACCAAATAAATGTGTACTGAATTTCTGTCTAAATTGATTGAAATAAAGAGTCATAATGTCAACAGGGTAGATGTATTAAAATGTAAATTGTAAAATGTAAATGGTAAAATCCACATGAAACTCAAGAAGAAGAAAGACCATAGTGTGAGTACTTCTATCCATCTTAGAAGGGGTGAACAAAATACCCATGGAAGGAGTTACAGAGACAAAGTGTGGAGTGGAGACTGAAGAAATGACCATCTAGAGACTGCCCTACCTGGAGATCCATTCCATTTATAATCACCAAACATAGACACTGTTGTAGATGCCAACAAGAGCTTGCTGACAGGAGCCTGATAAAGCTGTCTCCTGAGAGGCTCTGCCAGTGCCTTACAAATACAGCAGTAGATGTTCATAGCCATCCATTGGACTGAGCACAGGGTCCTCAATGAAGGAGCTAGAGAAAGGACCCAAGGAGCCGAAGGGGTTTGCAGGCCCTTAGGAGGAACATCAATATGAACTAACCGGTACACCCACAGCTCCCTGGGACTAAACCACCAACCAATAAAAACACATGGAGGGACACATGGCTCTAGCTGCATTTGTAGCAGAGGATGGCCTAGTCAATCAACGGGAGAAAAGGACCCAGGTCCTGTGAAGGTTCTATGCCACAGTGTGGGGGAATGCCAGGGCCAGAAATTGGGAGTGGGTGGGTTGGTTAGCAGGGGGAGGAGGAAGGGGACAGGGAGAGGGTGTCGTTTGGAGGGGAAACCAGGAAAGGGGATAACATTTGAAATGTAAATAAAGAAAATATCCAATAAATAAAAATGTAAATTATAATTTTAGCTTTCAAAATGATAGTAAATTGAAGTTTTGAGAGAGAAAGAGAGAGAGAGAGAAAGAGAGAGAGAGAGAGAAGAGAATGACAGAGCTTGAGCAAGTGAGCATGTTGACTAAGACCATGTTGAGTAAACATGCTTATGTTGTGTGCTTCTAATATCACGATGATTATGCTTTTATTATGCCTCTAGTGTTAAAGTTGAAGGTTCAGGTTACACATCTTGTATATTAATGAGTTTATTCAAATTATATGGGATTAAGTATCTAAATTTATATTTTCAAGTCCTAAGTTGAGTGCAGTGAGTCATGCTTGTAACTAGTACATGGAAGGCTGAGGCTTAAAGTTCCCCCCAAAACTACTGGTGACCCCCTATTTAGAACAAATGAAACAAAATCACTGTCATTCAGATTGACCACATGAATACTCCGTAGTGATTCTCATGGCTTTAGAATAAGGAGACTATGTAGATAGTCTATG
Organism: Mus minutoides; assembly: GCA_902729485.2. Taxonomy (NCBI): domain Eukaryota; kingdom Metazoa; phylum Chordata; class Mammalia; order Rodentia; family Muridae; genus Mus; species Mus minutoides. The sequence continues at coordinate 355,753 of LR750344.1, read as the reverse complement.
TCACAGGACTGTTGAAAAGCAGGGAAGATCATGCACGGGAAAATTGAAAAAGAACAAAACCTGTGGCTGATGTGATGGCTTAGTAGATTAGATAGAGTATGTGCCTTGCAGGCCTATCAACCTGAATTCAACCCCTCGAGCTTGAATAAAAGTGAAAGGAGACAAGCAACTCTGTAGACTTGTCTTCTGACCCGTCATAGCTCACATGCACCCCATCATACATATACAAACACAATGATAATACTAAGAATAAAATTGAACAATAAGATAAAAGCCTAATGGTGCTCTAGATCCTCAGTGTCCTGTTACACACACACACACACACACATACACACATACACACACACAAACACAGTGACACACTGTTCCAGTAGTTGCACCATGATTTGACGTTATGATCTTCACCCAGGGCCAGTGGTTCAGGACAATGGTGTCTGGAAACTTTGGAAACTGACCTTTTACTCCATGCTCACTTGCAAGCACTAACCCCAAGCAAACCTGTGACCCATGGCTCTGTTGAACAGATTTCTGAGCTACTCTCAGGCATAGCTGCTGACAGTCAATGGACGCTTCCAACCTCATTAATTATGTGTTCAAAAATTACAGCATTTGGCCTAAAACGAACTGCTAATTATGCCCAGATCCTAATCTTAATTTTCCAATTTATTATAATTTCTTCATCATGCCCTAACTGTCTGAGTAAGCAGCTTATCTCCTAATATCTTCACTTGCCTAGCAGATGTTCTCCTCGCTGAACAGATGTTGGTACTTCTAGGAAGGTCTGCAGAGACAAAATGATAATTAACTTCATCATGTGGAAAGTTTTAGACAGAAATGTCCTGTCCTGTGTCCAAGCCACCTCCTCCCAACCCACTCCCTTCAAAGAGAAAATAAAAGGTAGCTGAGTGTTGGCTCCTTCTAACCCTCTCTCTCTTTCTCTCTATCCCTTTCTCTTTCTTTTCAAAACATTTTTTTTAATTAGTTTAAGCTGGGAATTCAATCTCTGTTTGAAAAATATGTTAGGAAATTTGACTGAAATTATTCTCCTTTAAAGCTAATAATCAACAAGTAGCAAGTGAGAATGCAAACTAGCACATATAAGTGCAGTGGACATATCTATACTATAGGGAATGCAACACACACATATACCATATACCACAGGAAACACAGCACAATAGCTTGTTTTATACCCCATATCTTATGTCAGTTTGTAAAGGTAGCTGGAAATGAAGGAAGTTGGTATGAATTCTGAGTGTTGCCATCCACATGACCTTTCTGAAGGAGTCTCCTTCCTGCATAAATACAACACAGCTAAACTCCATAGACCAAGTGATTAACTTAAGAAGACAAGTTAATCCTTGGCAGAGCTGCAGAGGAAACTGTGCTTACATTTTGTTCAAATTGTTATTTAGAAATTAATTGAAATGATTATTCACTTAACATGATGTTGTTTTCACAGTTTCTGGATAATCCTCAAGACATGGTTCATATTTATGACATATTTTTCCTCAGACAAATACCTTTTGTGCAGTTAATTACAGCCTCGTTCAGAAATGCTGTTAAATTTACAATTGCTGCTTCTGGCAAGAGAGCTGTCTGGGTTCAAAATCCCACTCCTTCACCTACCAGCTATGTGATCTTATTCAAAAGGCTCAACTTCTCCTTGCTTCTACCATTTTGTTTCTAAATAAGAGCTCCATCAGAGGTCTGTGCAAAGGTTAATGGACTTGTAATGTGTGGCTAACAAGTTCTTCAGCTTTCAGCGACTGTAACAAAATGTCTGAGACAGTCAGGTGAAATAAAGAAAAGGTTTAATTTCACTCACAGTTTTGGAGATTTCAGTGTGTGGTCTGTGGCCATATTGCCTTTAGAAATGTCTTCATGGGGATATGTATGACAGAAGTTAAGGGGGGTGAGAACAAGATTAGTAAAGAGCACATGTGAGAAAGACACTGGTATTTGTATTCCATCAAGGGCATGTCATCCTATAGCCCGAAGAATCCCGAGAAGCCCCCATCTCTTAAACATCCTACTATTTATGATGCATTTCCAAGTTTGTGATGAAGCCATTGGGAAACACTAAATATGAAATTGTGCTCACTTAATCACACAAAATTATTATCCTCGCTTTATCAACTGTTAAAGCACATTTTGTGAGAATTTGCATTGTTTGACTTTTCCTTTAAGTACATAAGACTAAACATAATGGTGTGGGCAGGGGAGATTTGGACATATGATAGAATCTGGATATATACTGGCAAAACCATGAAATTTCAATTTTGTTTGTCTGGAGAGCATTTTTTAAATGTCTTCTGAGCGGTGCTTTTCATATTCTTCATAAGCCAGAATCTAGCATTGGCTTTAGTGTTCATGCCCTAGAAAAACTAAGATGTTTCACCTACAGTGAAGTTAGTAAACAATAGAACCAAGGGGTATTGTGAATAAGTTAAACAACTGGATGGTGGTACATTCCTATAAACCCAGCACTTGGGAGGTTGCCAATGGAGGATAAGACCTTGTCTCAAAAATATAATCAGTAAACCGGGCGTGGTGGCGCACGCCTTTAATCCCAGCACTCGGGGGAGGCAGAGGCAGGCTGATTTCTGAGTTTGAGGCCAGCCTGGTCTACAAAGTGAGTTCCAGGACAGCCAGGGCTATACAGAGAAACCCTGTCTCGAAAAAACAAACAAAAAAAATTAAAAAAATATATAATCAGTAAATGGCCACAGTGCTGGTGATGTCAATGATGTAGCTCTGGGTTTAATATATCCAATTTCTAGGAAACATGGAGAAAAGTACATTATGTAAACTTCTTAAACATTTTACTAGGAAACATAGAATTAAAAGAAAAGGGAAAAGCACAATTTTGTACAGTCGGTCTCTTCAAGGGATGGGGCAAGAGATGAATGATAGTCTTGATTAAAACATACCAATTGGAGCATTTTTCCAATGCTAGGTATTTCATACCTTTTCTCTAATGATGACTTCATTCTCTAGCCTGGAACTAATGATTCTTCTGCTTCAGCCTTCCCAATGCTAGGACTGCAGATGGAGGTAGGTATTCAACTATGAATCCTGAACTGAAATATGGGGGAAATGGTAAGATTAAACTTCACCAGCCACACAATAACAAGTGAAACATTTCATTATACCCTGATATTTGAGTTTTGAAAATGTACACACTTTGCAGTTAGGTCTTAGAAATGTGGGGAAAGCTTGTGAAGAGGTGGTTATCAAGAGAATGAAGATAGAGGGTGCTGAGCAAAAGACTTGAACTTCATTCCAAAAGGAATGGAGGAGATTATCTGAAGCCCTTCAGGTCTGTTCGATGTCAATCCAACAATGGCACAGGAGGGCATTAGATTGAAACATTGATGACGGTGGAGGAAAAAGTGGTTAGGGAACGAGCCAGTGGTTCTGTTGAGATATGGGGGGGGGGTCTCTATGTTTGTGAGAAGACAAAACAAAGGATAAACGCAGACTCAGGTCTCTGGAAGAGAAGAAAGATACAGACTCAAGAGTAAAGAAGGAGGTACTTCCAGAGAGCCATAAAGTGTTTGTTGTCAATGGCTTACCTGCTGGAACATTGAGTCAAAAATCACATCTTTATGTCACTGTCATGGGACTTTCCAAGAATTTCCATCCCATTCGGACATGAGAGAAGTTTCATATTATCATGGAGGGAAGGAAGGAAGGAAGGAAGAAAGGAAGGAAGGAAGGAAGGAAGGAAGGAAGGAAGGAAGGAAGGAAGGAAGGAAGGAAGGAGAATGCTAGCCAAACACTGCCCTGAGTCTCAGGACTCAATAGAAAACATCTTTCTGCCTTAGTAGAATCAGACTGCAGTGTTCTGTATGCTGTGCTTTCTCCTCAAGCTGCTGTGCTTTGCAAAGCCATGGGATAGTTCTCAGTGCTGTTTCTTAACTTGGAGTTGAGGCCCTGTATGAGTCTGAGTTTCAGTTTTGCTACCTTGCTAGTCAGAGTAGGGGTTGCAAAGCAGAAGAGAACATGTGGCACATTGTTTTGTTTAATCTCATCGGAAAATGAAAGTTTGGCTCTTTTCCAGTTTTGTGCTGCTTTGTAAAGTCTGAAAAAGGTGGCAGGGGTTCCCACCTTTCAACATGTTCTCCTATAATTGCAGATCCCTAGTCATACCCCGGTGTGCAATCTTGTGCCAAGTTGATCCATCTTTCTTCATGGGTCCCTGTGTTACTTACACATGGAGTTTTCAGATATATTGTATTTTCGTTAGCCTCCAAACACAATTCAGTTAAGATACACACACAGGCTGCACACCTGACTTCTCTGTCAGAATTGTGTGTCCTCAGACCAGGGCAAGGCCATAATCACAGGCACACTGGTCAATTTGTCATGAAGTTATGTCATTGATTTTGGTTAGTTTGTTTGTTTCCTTGTTTACTACTTTGTCTTTAGACAGTCTCTTCTAACCAGGGTGGCCTAAACACTATGGGAATAAAGAATGTGTAGGTAGAATTAGATTAAATCCTACCGATTGTGGGATGACCCAGAACTCCTGGTTGAGCCTCATGCCTCTGCCTCCTGAGTACTGAGAGTACAGTCATGAGCCATGATAGTCTGCTAGTATTTTCTGTTTTAAAGTAAAGTTTTGAAATATGTAAAATGTAGTTAAAGCACGTGATTCACACATGAACTTAACATACATTTCAACAGGGAGACAAGGCACCAGACTGTAAAGAAGACATGCCTAGCTGTTTCTCATAAACGATGCATATAGGATGGTCTTGGAAGCATGACAATTAGAAAGTGGTAATTCCAACTAATTAGTGTGGTGCATCCCATTAGAGGCTAAGCAAGCCTTCCCTCCTTGCATATGCTGATAGGATTTCACAAACAACCTAATTAAAGCGACACACAGTGTATTTCTTTTCTTCATGTCTGCTTATTTTTTATTTTGTTTATTTTATACATATTATTATGTGTCCACCTTGGGCCACAGAGGCCAGAAGATGGTGTTGGACACCTTGCACCTGGAATTACAGGTGGTTGTGACCTGCTTGACATAGGTGATGGAGGCTGAATCTGGGTCCTTGGTAAGAGCAACAACTGGTCTTAACCACAGAGCCATGTTTCCAGTCCTTAACATCTGTTTTAAAGTGTGGTTTGAAGATGAAGAAGGGCTGCAATGCCTATTTTCCTTGCTGAGTATCCAGAAGCTTCAGAGGACAGAATTGTAGAAATATTCACCTTTGGGCCGGGTTCCTTCATTCACCCCCAGTCCTGTCCAATGCCTTTGCTCTTATTTGTCTCTGCCTCTTATTAGTCTTCTCTACTTTGACCTTTAACCTTTGCTGATAAGAGGATGTTTTCACTCCTTTTCTCAAACCACCATGCATAGCTCCTTCAAGAAATGAGCCGTGGGTGTCATTTGTACAAACTGTGCTTGGTTTGATCAATTTTGATATTCATATTAATTTCTCCCAGGTCTCTATATCTTTGCATGCGCTTAGGAAGGACTGAAGTTCCACCAGTGTAAATTGTCCTGAATCCCCCAACAACACATTTCCTCCCACCTGGTAGTAGCTCTAGCAAGTTGTAAAAGCCTTGATGAAATAACTTACTGCTAGAAATGACTCGTCAACTATTTTAAACATAGTGGAAAGTAGAATTGAAACTGATTTATGCATTTGGTGTCAGAATAAAAATCTAATATATGTATATATTTGTAAGTGAGGACCAATAGGAGGAGCCTGCCTCACCAGAGAGTGTGGCCATTTGATTTCAGTCAAGAATATTATTAGACTCTAATCTAAGAGTCTAATTTGATTAGTACGATTTATATGCAGTATGAAGTATGTCAGCTCTCAGAACTTCTAGACTTATCCAACCTATGATCAAATATCAGCTGACTACTCCACAGACAAAATAGGAACCTGAAGGAGCTTTAAAAAAAAACTCTTTGGGTGAACAAAAATCTGACAGACAAGAGAAGGCAGAAAATAAGAAAGAAAACGAATGCACAACCATCATTGCTTCTTTCACTGGTGTCTCCCTGGAGATGTTGTAACAGGGTGAGTGTGAAGGTAGAATTTTGTCTCCTGAACTTGAATATGATTTGTGGATCCAGAGTTTTGCATCAGAGCCCTACCCAGGGTAAATTCGATAGCTCTGGGTACCACCTTATTATTTAGGTAGCTATGAACTCTTCTTTAAAATCTGTGCTTTAAGTTGGTCTACTGGAGAATGGAAAATTGTCTTTGCAGATCTAAACGTATGGGTTGACTGAACTTATCCAAGGGAAAACTCTGGCTCACATTCTCTCCTCTAGTTACTGTGTTTCACATCAATATGGAGGGTGTAGTTCACCACTCAATTAGATACGGTCCCTCCCTAGTGGGTTTAGCACTAAAAATAAATAGGTTTCTAATCAAAATGGTCTTGTTCGTTCATAGAAGGAAAATGATGTCAAGCAGGGGCATGCATCTGTAAAGGCTCATATGTTGATACATACCAAAAAAGAGGTTCAGTTCACACATGTTTCCTATTGCTACACAGGGATACAAATGAGAAAATTAAGCCATAAGACTTGATTAAAGTTTCAATACAGAAACATTTAAAAAGATAAAATGTCCATGAAACAACATTCTGCCATTTCTCCAAAGCTTTGCTACCTTGAGGAGTCGCAGCAGTCGGGCCGATGCTATGAGTACTCCGTGACTCTCCCCATGTGGTACAGACCTCACTCGTTTTTCTGAAACGCGTTCTCTTGCATTCCACAGCCCTTCCTATATTTCCTACGAAGAAATCATTCATAATTTGGAAATCTTTGAAGATAGGATCCATAAATTGGTTTGCTTTTTTGGTTGGGAAGGACGGCTTGTCTACAAATACAGGATAATAATAGATTTTTGTGAGTATGACAGCAATTCAGTTGAATTCTCTGCGAAAATAATTGCCTTCATGCATGTTATTTAAAAGCATAACAGCCTTTGTTATTGAAGAAACTGTTTCTTTCATCAAGACTTCCGATGTATCTAGTGGTCTCCGAGTCTCTTTCCTTTCTGTCCACACCGAGCCTCTGCCCCGGCACAGATGTGGAGAGCACAGATGTCCACCACCACAGATCAGAGAATTGTCTTTCTTACTTCTCAAAGTGAACACTCAATCAATGATCACCAATAATAAAAGCTCTTCTTTATATAAGTCTTTAAAAGCCGAGAGGCATTTATGACTGAGATAGCCTTGCACATTTTTGAGAGGGCTTTTTTTAGGGGGGGTAGGGGAAGTGGGGTGCAAAGCAGATTACCACTGATTATTTCGTATGTGTTCCTAGAGAGGAGTTTAATAAGCACCGTGTTCTAGAAAACATAGCTTGGAAAGGGTCCATTGCTTGGCCACATGTTATGTGTTAAGGGAATTAATGCTATTGGAGATAATTTGTGCTGTGTCGTTGCTGTTGCTTGTTAGTGTAGGAGCTGGAGGGTACGTGAACTAAATGTTCCTTAGTTCACAGGGTGGCTCATGATGCATTTTCTTGGCTTAGCTTACAAAGTCATAAATCGATTGAATGAGCTGAAAAATAAATCCAAAAGGATTTGCAGCAGGCAAAGCACATTGGGGCTATTCTTGACCAAATGGCTACTTGGCTGTGTTATCTGAAGGAAAAAATCACATAACTTCTAATTACTTCAGTGACTTCATAGGTCATGTGTACCTCAATCTGTGTCTACATGGCATGGGTACAACTATTTAAAAGCAAAGCATGGCCTCTTGAAATTGGTTCAAATGATTCTGTATTTCCCTTTAATTGACAGGTTTGTTCGGGTGTTGTATAGACAAACACTCACTAATCAGCAATAAAATCTCATTCATTTAAACTGCTGATTCATAATTTGTGTTATTTTGACTTTGGTGGATTGAAAGTTTATCCTAGTGCAATCTGTTAGGGGCATTAATGAAATTAGTATGCTAATAGTGTAAACTAAATGAGGTTGTAGAAAACATGGGATCAAGATGGAGAGTAAGTTCACAGGCTCCAAATCCCTAAATTAAACAGAGGAATATTTTAATATTTAAAACATTTAAATTTATAATACCATTGTAAAACAAGACAAATGACTAATAAAATACATGGAATCAGCTCACCAAGAAAAGTGCAACTCTTAAAATACACAATAAGAAACAGCAGACAAACGTGTGGCGAGATACCTTTAGGGGTCTTTTAAACCTACAGATTTTAAATTCAAGAAGGAGAAGCAATGCCTACGGAGAAGTTCATGCTGTTAATTGGCACAACAAACTGGGATTTCTTAGTCCACTGATTCACACTCAGTTTCAAGTACCATGCTACTAGAGGTTCGGTTTTGTTTTGTTTTTAATCCTGGGATAGAGAATGCTGAAGTTGGATCAGAGAGAAGGCACTGGTGGCTTCTGATAACCAGTTAAATAATTTTCTCAGACTTCTTTATTGACATGTTATCCAGCCTTTTCAAATGTTGGTAAATTATGGAGCATAGTCAAAAGAAACAAATAGATGAGCAAGGATTACTGAATACATCATATTCATGCAGCCCAGTGTTAGTAGATATTAGACATGAAGAAGTTAACAAACATGCTGTCTGATAAAAGAGGGACAATGGAGCTTGCTGGAGAAGGCTACAGAATCAATATAACATAAACCCAGTGGGATGAGATCTTATACAGGCCCATGAACCAAGAGACTCTTGGGATAAAGAAAATGGAATCTACCAAGAAGTGATTAAGATTTCATATCATGTCATCATTACTGAAACATGAATTAATAGCTGTGAAATTAAGCAAAAATAACTTTAGAATTCACCAGGAAGAGACAAACAGATAGAGAGCATGGAAGATTCAAATAGATTGGTCAATTATCAACACTATAGAAGTTTCTCAGAGTAAAAAAATAATTAAAGGAACAATAGAAAACAACAGCAATTCAAAGGTGAAGACTCACGAGCCTTTGGGAAGCCTTGGAGAGATAGACTCCATGAACTCAAAAAGAAACATATACACTTTAGACATGCTGTTTTTAAAATCTCAAAACAACAACAACAAATCTATCTATATATATATATATATATATATATATATATATATATATATATATATATTTTTTTTTTTTTTTTTAATGAGTCAGGAAAAGCATGGATCTTATGTGAAACATGGATTTGTTTTCTTTGGTAGCACTTGGGACTGGAAGGAAGTGCATCATTATCTTCAGTGCTTAGAAGGGAAGTGATTTTTACATTCATAACTCCTATACCCCGAAGCTCACTCTTTATGGAATAGGGATTAAAAATTATGCAAATCTGTTTTCATGTATGCAAAAGCTAAGAGTAATTATTAACCAACAATACTAAAACAGAAATGCTAACCAAGACAAAGTTTGGGTAAAATAAAAAAATTAAAAATAAACTAAAAAGCAAATGAAAACTTGGAAACAAGAGATATAATGATAAGTGATAATGAACTAATTAAGAGATTAAAACTGTATCCTTAGGTAATTACAAAAGGCAGGTGGATTTCTATGAGCTTGAGGCTATCCTGATCAACATAGTGTGTTCCAAGTTAGACAGGTACATAGTGAGTTACTTTCTAAAACAATAACAATAACAACAACAAAAACAAAAAGTATAGCTTTTCCACAGAGTTGAATGTAACTTGACACATTGAAAGAAAATTGTCTTTCTCTCTCTCTCTCTCTCTCTCTCTCTCTCTCTCTCTCTCTCTCTCTCTCTTTCTCTCTCTCTCTTTCTCTTGCTACATCCACTTCAGTAGTGACTTGCTTGGCAGGCCTGAAAACCTGGAAGCAGTCCTGAGGCAAAGAGTTTCAAAGGAAACCCATCCTCCTGGAACCTTGGCATTCCCAAAGCTAGAAAGCCCCAGATTTGTCCCTGCAATATTGTGGAGGGTCTTACATGCTTTCTTACAGTATTTTACTACATAAGAGATAGAAATCTCAGGGCAAGCTTAACAAGGTATATAATTAGAATCTTCTACAGCCAGGAATGGCAGACTACATTAAGAAGGAAGTTTGTGACCTGAGAAGGAACTAGAGTAGATACTTAGAACTAGCTGAGTTACACCTATATACAAGTATTTACAATGGCCTAGAGGGAAGGTGGACTATGTCAATGGCACAAAGCCCTTGCCCCTGGCTTCTAAGTTTAAGCTGACCTTAGGTGGAGTTGTTTTTTATCCCAGTTGTTAACATTGAACTTTATCCCAGTTGGTTCCTGCCAGTCCTTCCCTGTTTGCATTCCTCTGTTTTATGTTAGAATCCAGTAACCTCATTGTCACCTAACTTCCCTATTTTCTTCTGTATAAAAAGTCTGATGCTCAATGTGACATTACATTCAGATCCACACTCCCCTGAGTCTGTTTGTCACCCCACTTTCGTCGACTCTATGCCCATCTGAACCCCTGATTCCCATGGATTGAGGGGAGCCAACTAGGCCCAGTCTGTAGCTCTCTCTCTCTCTCTCTCTCTCTCTCTCTCTCTCTCTCTTCCTCTCCCCCCCACTCTACTACCACAAGGGAAATAGCTACATTGCCACCAGTATAGGTTAAAAAGATAGTGACAAATTAATGACATGAGATAGCCTTTGGGATTCATCAAGATGACATTTTCTCTAATGGTCTTAAATATACACAAAGAGGATTATGTGAACAGAGGATCCTCTAGGGAATGAGACCTGGGGCTAGCCAAAAAATTAGATTTAATTATAGTCAGGGCAACTGCCCAGTGACTTAGCATGCCACAGAAGGGTGACTTCTCTTTCTTTTCAACCCCATCTCTGTCCCAACACTTAAGTTACATGCAGTATGGGCTGAGTTGACAACTTACCTAAGTAGCACATAGCTCCTAACCCTCTGAACGCATTGTCTATCATAAGAGCTGGACGTCTTTGCCTAACTTTGTGATGAGATGGGCATGTTGACAATGTGTTGGAGGGGTGAGATTTTTCTGTATGAGAATGAATCCCATTCAGACTAATGTGAATAAGGGAACTGTACACTTGCCCTCAATTTCTCTCTTCATAATGTATTGTGCTCTCTTATAGTACTGCTCACTGGGATAGTCACTTGGCTTGCTTGTTATGTTATATGTTTAACTTTGCCTACATTATCTTGTTGGCCTCTTGTGTTTCTACTTTCTTTTGTAGGGAAAATAAACATGGCTTCAGGTCCCCAAAGAAGCATGCCCTGTGTAGAAGAACATCATAGTAGACTGTATGTAAGAGGCATCTTACTGGACTCAAGGTAGTCAGCAAGCATAGAAAGACAGAATAGGCGAGGGCCAGGTTGTTTCTTTTCAGGACAAAATCCTTAGTGACCTGACTTCTTCCACTTAGGCACCACTGCCCAACACAGCTACCATCTTCCAGTCTTGCTATTAATGTATGAATGCTCATGCATTATCTTATCAGAGTATGGACCTATAGGGAAGTAGAACCATCAAGGAATTCATCAGAGGATAGATCAATCATGTTATGGACCCATCAGGGAATGCGGCCATGTGTGGTTGGACCTATTAGAGGCTATGGACTCTATAAAAGGATAAATCCATTGATAAGGTCAGTGCTCTTTTGAGACATTCACTTCCTCACAGCCTCAGCTTTGAACACAGCTGCATTGAGTGCCATAGGTGAAACACATGAGCCTCTGAGAAGAGAATTCATGTTTAAATCCTAACACTGAAGTAAGGAAAGCACTTAGGATGTCTGTACAGGGGGAATTAGTGGTGACTGCATGACAACTGCCATTTCTTAATACCCTTTTGTTAATTCTGTTCCTCTACAGGAAACTTCCAAGTTAATTTGCTCTTACAGATTAATATGTTGCAAAAGGCTTTACAGAATAATGCTGTTTCGTAGTAGCTTAGCAGTTGCCAGTGGTTTGAGTTTTCTTTAATATATAACATCTATGGGATAAATAAGGACCACATCATATATATGTGTTTAGGTAATCATTTATTTTTTGCTGGGGAGAGAAAATAAAAATTTTCTCAGCCTGGATGTGCTACTATATGTCTTTAATTCCAGATCTTGAGAGGCAAAGGCAGACTCATCTTTGTGAGTTGCAGGCCAATCTGGTCTACATAGTGAATTCCAGACCAGCCCGGGAAGCACAATGAGAACCAGTCTCAAAAAATACTTCTCAACAAAAACAATCAGAGAAAAGACTACTATATCACTACATTGGTAAACCACATTATCAGTTTTTTATGAGACTGAGAGAAACTAATTTGCATTTTTGAGAATCTATAGGGTAGACATTTCAAATGTAATTGGATGAGTCATGAAATCATGTTCTCTGAACTACACAGCCTTATTCCGAGTCATGCTCTCAGATGCACTTTCCATAGAAAACAGCATGTGCTGTTTTCACAGATGGTGTAGGTAAAATTTGGTCAGATTCCCTAACAACTGTTTTTTCTCTTTCTCTTACTATTTGAGCTTAAGGCAAGTTACATGATCTTTCTCAAAATCCACACTAGGCCTCTTCAAAAGAAGCTCCTGAAGGCCCAGCCTGCTGCGTATGTCTTCTTTGAACTCAGGAGGGAGTCACATGATCAGTGCAAGTTAAAAAGAAATGAGTGCTTTGTAGGATGGATTGTCTGAGACCCAGAAAGCTTTGTTCCTTGTGAAGGGATATATTGGAGCAATGAGAGCTCTGGAGGGGTTTCTTATGAAGTAACTGGGCTTCGGGGGAGGCACTTCTCAGAGATGAGATAGGTTCTATGAGATGCACATATCTAAGGCTTTCTGGATTTTATCTCTAAATTTGGATTGAGATATTAAAGTATTTAATAAGTGTATGAAGTTGCCATACTGGGAAATGGCCTGTAAATATTTTGGAGCCCATCAGTGAAAGCTTGGGAAAGACATGTTAACTTGCTATTAAAAACGTTACAATGGGCTTGATAAAAATGGGCTCTTCCTGTCTCCACAGCCATCAATTACCAATAGGTCCTCAGCTAGATGAAACATTTTTGTAAGCTTTATCCCCATCTATGTTATAAAGCTGACCGACTTGGCCTTGTGCAAACCCTACATCCATTGCTTAGGCACGGCATCACTAATTGGACTCAGTGGTTTATGAAAGAAGAGGGCATGAAGTTGGAAGGAGGATGTTGGGAAAAGGTTGGAGGGTACATAGCATGGGGTGCATAGAGGTGAATATGGTCTAAATGTATTTTATGTATGTGTAAAATGAACCAAGAATAAATAAAGCAGAGAATATCATCAGAACATCACCAGAGACAATGAGAAGATGGAGAAGACCGTGTTTAGGAGCACAAAAGTCCTTGTGTCCACAGATTTCCAAGGGAGCCAGCAATGACTTCTATACTATCTGTATGGCCGGGACCACCTCAGATCCTTTCTTAAGGTCCTTAAGCTAGTACATGTAACCTGTATCTCTAATGTATCATTTTGGAAGAAATGGCATGAACTTTAAAATTCAATGTAATTATCCCACCTTGTGCACTGGAGATTGTATTATACCAGGAAACTTTTTTTTTCCAAATTAGATTGTGTTTAAATATGCTGGCAACAGCCTGCCTGGCATCAACCTCTAAAAGTTTGATCCAGTGTGATGAAGTCAAACTGAATACAGTTTTTCTTCTTACCAATTTGTGGTTCATTTCTATGCCTGATGTGACTCCTGCAGGGACCCCTTCAACCCTGCTTCCTGTGAAAGTGAATTGACCAGGGTAACAAGAACAGAGAGCTGGTTACCTTGGGGAGTTCCTCTGGACAGCATGACTTAGAAGTCACTTAAAATTTCAGATCTGATAGTGGGAAAGCAGTGGAAGCAAGTGTGAAGTGGAAGGTGTGAAGGGGGAGGGGGAAAATCCCAGATGAAGATTTTGTTCAGCCTCCGAATAGTTAATGAACAAGGCACCTAACATCCTTTATCATCACAGATTCCTAGACTAGCAGCACTCACGGATATTAAAACAATACCTTTTGGTCAACATGTAGAGAATGAGAGACTGCAGAATGCTCCATCCTGAGTGGGACATCTGTGTCACACGCCTTCTCCAAAGGCTCAGGGACTTCAGAAGAAGTGTTCAGAAGAACACTTCAGAAGAAGGTGAGGGAAGACTGTAGGTGTCACTGGTGGCAGAAGACTATAACTAAGCAGTGTCTCTAGACACAACAGGGCCACAAACTCACAGTGGTTGGAACAGCATGCACAAGACCTGTGCAAGATCAAGCCCATCAATATAACAGATGTACAATGAATCTAGGTAGAACTCAGAAAACCCTACCCCTAGCCGAGGACCTACTGGCAACGGATGGCTGCTGGAAGATGGTGAATCATTTTTCTTCAAGGGTGAAGTTCTGAGCCAGGCGTGGTGGCGCACACCTTTAATTCCAGCATCAGGAGGCAGAGGCAGGTGGATTTCTGAGTTTGAGCCTGGTCTACAAAGTGAGTTCCAGGACAGCCAGGGCTATACAGAGAAACCCTGTCTCGAATCCCCCCCCAACCCCCAAAATGGGTGAAGTTTCTAAGAGGCTATCTGTGCTCCCATGTGAGCCCGCTGCGGCCACAGGAACTGAGTTATCCTGAAAGGTGGGCTAGGGTTGAAAGAGATTAGACAGTGAGAGAAATAGCAAGGCCAAGACAAACTTCTCTGATCAAGGCCCCCAGTTTACTGAGAGTCTGTGCTTATAAAGAGGCTAGGCCTACCCCCTACCCCCACCCCTGCCAGTCCATTCTTGGCGCCTAGATTCAGCCTGAAGATGTGCAACTTGTAGGATGTGTCTCCAGAATGTCTCAAGGGTATCTCAGCAGGCAGCAGGATTTTGGAGAAGTATAGCAGCAGTTGACATAACAACAGAGCCTTCTAAGTAGGAAGGCTACACCACAGGTGATCTCATGTTCAGTGGTAGCCAAGTTTGAATCAGCCTGCTTCAAGGCTGAGGGAGGCTACACTCCCATAGGCAGAGCTATCCCTGGTCACATAAAGGAAGTGCTAAGTGGACTCAGGGTTTTTAAAAAAATGTTTTAAAAAATACATGTGAAATTTGGAATTATGCTGAGTGGAATGGGAAAGATTTGGAAATTAGAAACGGGTTGAGAAGAAACAAACATATAGAATTCTCAAACAATAAAAAAGTAATAAAATTTGAAAGAGGTGAATGTAAGGTAGGGTGAGAAGGAACAGACTGTATGAAGCAGAGAGGTGGGCCTTGGGCCCTTTTCACTTTTATAGAGAATGGTTTTACTCTGTCATGAGAAGCAGGCTTTCCAGCTAGCAGTGAATAATCTGTTAGACTTTGTGCTTACTTTTTCTTATTCATCTTATTTGTTTATGTATTTATTTTATTATTTTGGTTTTGTGAGACAAGGTTTCTTGGTGTATCCCTGGATGCCCTTGAACTTAGAGATCTGCCTGTATCTGCATCTGAGTTATGGACCAAAGTCCTGCACCAGCTGGCTCATTTGTTTATTTTTAATCTCTACATGTATGGTGTATGCATACATTTGCACACATATCTTGTGTGTGTGAATATGGTCATGCACATGCTGTGGTGTAAATGTGAAGGTCAGAGTTGTCTGGTGTTGCCTCCACCCTCCTTAGGATAGTTGTTTGTTTTGCGTACACCAGGCTTCCTGGCCCATGAGCTTCTGGGAATTCTCTTATTTATCTATCTCACTATAGTTGTGTTATGGTTAAAAATGTGTGTTACCACTATCTATTTTATATGGATGCTGTAGATCAGGATTCAGGTCTTCACACTTGTGCAACAAGAGTTTTAACATCAACCTATCTGTCTGGGCTTACCTTTGCATTTTCTTTATTTTTTTTTCCAAAATTTTTTATTAGGTTTTTTTTTAAATTTACATTTCAAATGTTATCCTGAAAGTTCCCTCTACCCTCCCCCAGCCCTGCTCCCCTCCCCAACCACTCCCACTTCTTGGCCCTGGCATTCCCCTGTATTGGGGCATATAAAGTTTACAATACCAAGGGGCCTCTCTTCCCAATGATGGCTGACTAGGCCATCTTCTGCTACATATGCAGCTAGAGACATGAGCTCTGGGGGGGGGGGTCTAGTTAGTTCATATTATTGTTCCTCTTCTAGGTTTGCAGACCCCTTCAGCTCCTTGGGTACTTTCTCTAGCTTCTCCATTGGGGGCCCTGTGTTCCATCATATAGATAACTGTGAGCATCCACTTCTTTTTTGCCAGGCACTGGCATAGACTCATATGAAACAGCTATATCAGGGTCCCTTCAGCAAACTCTTGCTGTCCTATGCAATAGTGTCTGAGTGTAGTGACTGATTATGGTATGGATCCCGGGTGGGGTAGTCTCTGGATAGTCCATCCTTTCGTCTTAGCTCCAAACTTTGTCTCTAACTCCTTCCATGGGTTTATTCATTTTTTCTGGAGCCCAGTTTCTTGAGCTCTTTGGAGATATTGGATATTAGTCCCCTATCAGATTTAGGATTGGTAAAAATCCTTTCCCAATCTGTTGGTGGCCTTTTTATCTTCTTGACAGTGTCTTTTGTCTTATAGAAGCTTTGCAATTTTATAAGGTCCCATTTGTCAATTTTTGATCTTACACCACAAGTCATTGCTGTTCTGTTCAGGAATATTTCCTTTGTGCCCATATCTTCAAGGCTTTTCCTCACTTTCTCCTCTATAAATTTCAGTGTCCCTGGTTTTATGTGCAGTCTTTGATCCACTTAAACTTGAGCTTTGTACAAGGAGATAACAATGGATCAATTAGAATTCTTCTTCATGATAACCACCAGTTTTGCTAGCACCATTTGTTGAAAATGCTGTCTTTTTTCCACTGGATAGTTTTAGATCCCTTGTCAAAGATCAAGTGACCATAGGTATGTGGATTCATTTCTGGGTCTTCAATTCTATTCCATTGATCTACCTATCTGTTGCTGAACCAGTACCATGCATTTTTTATCACAATTGCTCTGTAGTACAGCTTAATGTCAGGCATGGCGATTCCCCCAGAGGTTCTTTTATTGTTAAGAATAGTTTTTGCTATACTATGGTTTTTTTTATTATTCCAGATGAATTTGCAAATTGCCCTTTCTAACTCAGTGAAGAATTGAGTTGGAATTTTGATGGGGATTGCATTGAATCTGTAGATTGCTTTCAGATGGATAGCAATTTTGACTATATTAATCCGGTTAATCCATGAGCATGGGAGATCTTTTCATCTTCTGAGATCTTCTTCAATTTTTTTCTTCAGAGACTTGAAGTTCTTGTCATATAGATCTTTCACTTCCTTAGGTAGAGTTACATCAAGGTATTTTATATTATTTGTGGCTATTGTGAAGGGTATTGTTTCCCTAATTTCTTTCTCAACCCATTTATCCTTTGTGTAGAGAAAGGTCATTGATTTGTTTGAGTTAATTTTATATCTAGCTACTGCACTGAAGCTGTTTATCAGGTTTAGGAGTTCTCTGGTGGAAATTTTGGGGTCACTTATATATACTATTATATCATCTGCCAACAGTGATATTTTGACTTCTTCCTTTCCAATTTGTATCCCTTTGATTTGCTTTTGTTGTCGAATTGCTCTGGCTAGGGTTTCAAGTACTATATTGAATAGGTAGAGAGAAAGTGGGCAGCCTTGTCTAGTCCCTGATTTTAGTGGGATTGCTTCCAGTTTCTCTCCATTTAGTTTGATGTTGGCTACTGGTTTGCTGTAGATTGCTTTTATCATGTTTAGGTATGGGCCTTGAATTCCTGATCTTTCCAAGACTTTTATCATGAAAGGGTGTTGGATTTTGTCAAACGCTTTCTCAGCATCTAACGATATGATCATGTCGTTTTTGTCTTTGAGTTTGTTTATATAGTAGATTATGTTGATGGATTTCCTTATATTAAACCATCCCTGCATTCCTAGGATGAGGCCTACTTGGTCATGATGGATGATCATTTTGATGTGTTCTTGAGCAACCGTGGCTTCAGAGAATGAATTGGGTAGAGTACTCTCTGTTTCTATTTTGTGGATCAATTTGAGAAGAGTTGGGATTAGGTCTTCTTTGAAGGTCTGATAGAACTCTGCACTAAACCCATCTGGCCCTGGGCTTTTTTTGGTTCGGAGACTATTGATGACTACTTCTATTTCTTTAGGGTGAATGGGACTGTTTAGATTGTTAATCTGATCCTGATTTAACTTTGGTACCTGGTATCTGTCTAGGAAGTTGTCCATTTCATCCAGGTTTTCCAGGTTAGTTGACTATAGGCTTTTATACTAGGATCTGATGATGTTTTGGATTTCTTCAGGATCAGTTGTTACATTTCCTTTTTCATTTCTGATTTTGTTAATTTGGATACTGTCCCTCTGCCCTCTAGTTAGTCTGGCTAAGGGTTTATCTATCTTGTTGATTTTCTCAAAGAACCACCTCCTGGTTTGGTTGATTCTTTGAATAGTTCTTTTTGTTTCTACTTGGTTGATTTCGGCCCTGAGTTTGATTATTACCTGCCATCTACTCCTCTTGGGTGAATTTGCTTTCTTTAGTTCTAGGGCTTCTAGGTGTGCTGTCAGGCTGCTAGTGTATGCTCTCAATAGTTTCTTTTTGGAAGCACTCAGGGTTATGAGTTTTCCTCTTAGGACTGCCTTCTTTGTGTCCCATAAGTTTGGGTATGTTGTGGCTTCATTTTCATTAAATTCTAGAAAGTCTTTAATTTCTTTCTTTATTTCATCCTTGACCAAGTAATCATTGAGCAGAATGTTGTTCAGTTTCTATGGGAATGTTGGCTTTCTATTATTTATGCTGTTATTGAAGATCAGCCTTAGTCCATGGTTATCTGATAGGATACATGGGTTAATTTCAATATTTTTGTATCTGTGGAGGCCTGTTTTGTGACCAATTATATGGTCAATTTTCAAAGAGGTACCATGTGGCACTGAGAAGAAGGTATATCCTTTTGTTTTAGGATAAAATGTTCTGTAGATATCTGTTAAATCCATTTGTTTCGTGACTTGTGTTAGTGTCCATGTGTCTCTGTCTAGTTTCTGTTTCCAGGATCTGTCCATTAGTGAAAATGGGGTGTTGAAGTCTCCTACTATTATTGTGTGAGGTGCAATGTGTGCTTTGAGCTTTACTACAGTTTCTTTAATTAATGTGGCTGCCCTTGTATTCGGAGCATAGATATTCAGAACTGAGAGTTCATCTTGGTTGATTTTACCTTTGATGAGTATGAAGTGCCCCTGCTTGTCTTTTTTGATAACTTTGGGTTGAAAGTCAAGTTTATTCGATATTAGAATGGCTACTCCAACTTGTTTCTTAGGACCATTTGCTTGGAAAATTGTTTTCCAGCCTTTCACCCTAAGGTAGTGTCTGTCTTTTTCCCTGAGGTGGATTTCCTGTAAGCAGCAAAAGGTTGGGTCCTGTTTGTGTAGCCAGTCTATTAGTCTATGTCTTTTTATTGGGGAATTGAGTCCATTGATATTAAGAGAAATTAACAAAAAGTAATTGTTGCTTCCTGTTATTTTTGTTGTTAAAGTTGGGATTCTGTTCTTGGGGCTGTCTTCTTTTAGGATTGTTGAAGGATTACTTTTTTGTTTTTTCTGGGGTGTAGTTTCCGTCCTTGTGTTGGTGGTTTCCCTCTATTAACCTTTGAAGGGCTGGATTCGTGGAAAGATATTGTGTGAATTTGGTTTTATCATGGAATACTTTGATTTCTCCATCTATGGTAATTGAGAGTTTTGCTGGGTATAGTAGCCTGGGCTGGCATTTGTATTCTCTTAGGGTCTGTATAACATCTGTCCAGGATCTTGTGGCTTTCATAGTCTCAGGTGAGAAGTCCAGTGTGATTCTAGTAGGCCTGCCTTTATATGTTACTTGACCTTTTTCTCTACTGCTTTTAATATTCTGTCTTTATTTAGCGCATTTGTTGTTCTGATTATTATGTGTTGGGAGGAAATTCTTTTCTGGTCCAGTCTATTTGGAGTTCTGTAGGCTTCTTGTATACTCATGGGCATCTCTTTCTTTAGGTATGGGAAGTTTTCTTCTATAATTTTATTGAAGATATTTGCTGGCCATTTAAGTTGAAAATCTTCATTCTTGTCTACTTCTATTATCCGTAGGTTTGGTCTTCTCATTGTGTCCTGGATTTCCTGGATGTTTTGAGTTAGGATCTTTTTGCATTTTGCATTTTCTTTGATTGTTGTGTCCATGTTCTCTATGGAATCTTCTGCACCTGAGATTCTCTCTTCCATCTCTTGTATTCTGTTGCTAATGCTCACATCTATGGTTCCTGATTTCTTTCCTAGGGTTTCTATCTCCAAAGTTGTCTCACTTTGTCTTTTCTTTATTGTTTCTACTTTCCTTTTTAGGTCCTGGATGGTTTTATTCATTTCCATTACCTGTTTGGTTGTATTTTCCTGTAATTATTTAAGGGATTTTTGTGTTTCCTCTTTAAGGACTTTTACCCCTTTAGCAGTGTTCTCCTGTATTTCTTTAAGTGAGTTATTAATGTCCTCTACCAGCACCATGATATATGATTTCAAATCTGAATCTTGCTTTTCTGGTATGTTGGGGTATCCAGAACTGGCTGCAGTAGGAGTACTGGGTTCTGATGAAGGTGAATGGTCTTGGTTTCTGTTACTAACCATCTGGTAATCTTTAGAGTTGGTTGTTATAGTTGTCTCTGGTTGGATCTTGTTCCTCCTGTGATTCTGTTAGCCTCTGTCAGCAGTCCTTGGAGTCCAGCTCTCTCCTGAGTCTCAGTGTTTGGAGTAGTCTCTGCAGGCAAGCTCTCCTCTTGCAGGGAAGGTGCACCAAGGTCTGGTGTTCAGACCTGCCTCTTAGCAAAAGATGAAGGCCTGATATAGGGCCTGTCCCAGAAGATGTGTTGCCTCTGAAGCCTGCACACTCACCTGCACAGACTGGTCTCTGTGGGATCTGGGACCCAAGATGGCTCCCTCACAAGATCTGGCAGGCAAAGCCCTCCCAGGTAGACACCTCTCCTCAGGCAGGGATGGTGCCTGGATGGCTAGATCCCCAAACTGGGTCTGTCCCAGAAGCTGTGTTGTTTAGCAGCCTGCTCACTCACCCATTGCAGTCCAGGAGCTAACCTGCACAGACTGGTCTCTGAGCGACCTGGGACCCAAGTTGACTCCCTCACCAACTCAGATAGGCAAAGCTCTCCCTGGGTGGACACCTCTCCTCAGGTGGGGAAGGTGCCCAGATATCTAGTGCTCGAAACTGGGCCTGTCCCAGAAGCTGTGTTGCTTCTACAGTCTGCTTAGTCACCCTTTGCAGTCTGAGAGCTGACCTGTGCAGATTGGTCTCTGAGCGATCTGGGACCCAAGATGGCTCCCTCACGAGTTCACCTTTGCATTTTCTTAATTCACTACTGTCAAGGAGAGGATAGAGCTCATTTGGTGGTACGTCTGCCTAAAATGCATAATGGAACCCCTTGTAGTCTTGATTCCCAGCATTACATAAGCCAGGCACTGTGGCTCACCAACCCCAACACTTGGGAGATCAGAAGTTCAAGGTCATCCTTGGCTATATAGCAAGTTGGCAGACAACCTGGAGTACATTAGAACTCCTCTCAAAAAGATTAGCCATGTCTTTAATCCTAGCACTTGAGAGACTGAGATGGGGGCATTTATATGAGTTGGAGGCCAGCTTGTTCTACATGCTGAGTTCTAAGCCAGCCAGAACTCACAGTGAATGAGACTGACTCAAGAAACATCAAACAAGCAAGATACCTTGTAAAGCTGGATCAGAAAGAGTGACTAGAAAGCCAATGTGTGAGCATGCAAGGGGATTAAAGAGAAAGGCCTCCTGGGTCCCACTTTCCCCATGACCTTGGAACAGAAAGCACAACTATCAGGCCAGCGAGCCAACCTCAGACTGCTATACAATGTTCTCAGTACAGAAAACATCTTGACAATATTTGAGAGGCCAGCACGTTTATTCTTTTCATGTAACACATGCCTATATGAGTCACTGACATGTTCCTAATCTCTCTAGAGGCTCGAGCCAACTATCAGAATACTTTCTGGATACAATCTTTCCTCTTGCATTCTTTATTTCTTTGCAATAATGTCATAATTCTAAAATATACCACGGATTAAAATAAACATACTGCTTCAGATCATGAAGTCGACATCTAAAGTAGGATTAGAAGTCATGGTAAACTCACATCTTAAAAATAGAGCCACATGGTGGTCACACATGCTCGGCATTGCTCACACATGGTACCGGGTGATGGCGTGCTGCTAGGCCAGCATGTGTCCTCCAGCCCTTGTGTGGACACACAGCAGACACATTCAGCTCATGAATCATGGAGTCATCTGAGAGCTTGTGAGGTCATGGCAAGCAGCCTGCTGCCAGGGTCCTTTGTTCATTGTTGAGCAAAGCCAAGCTCCTTTGCCTTGTTGAGTTTTAAACAGCTTAGGTTGAGTATGTCATTGTTTTCTCTTTTAGCTTGCACTTCCATTTTGCTTGGGGTCTCTGAAATCTCCATTCTTTATCCCCCCCCTTTTTTTACTTGAGATTTTTCTTATTTATTTTAGTTCTTATGGAGAATTTAGTCTCATCCCTTCTCATGTTAGCCTGCTTAAGATTTAAGCAAAATCAAGCTTTTAGGTATTTTTGGCACAAGAAGGCTTTGCCTTTGAAAATGTCCCATTTTCTAGAAGGTGGGGCATCATTTCCTCTCTTGATGGATTAGGAGCCTGTTGGAAGCCTTCTGCATCTCTGCTGTCCACTTGGGACCCTAAGATCATTCTCATTTACATTCTGCCCACTGCAAAAATATCCCTGGAATTTCTGTTTGGGAAGCTGTCCTGTCTTGGTAGTCAAGAGAATGCTATTTACAAAATCACTTCTGCTCCACTATTTTTATGTAGGTGGAAAACATCTCACACTTAAAACATCTGCACTTCAGCCTGCCCCAACTTGGTATGCATAGCAATTTTTGTATTAGATTCAAAATAGATATGTCTCTTGAAACAAAAACCCATTAGTACATGCACATGTTAAAGAATATCTGTGTGATATTTATTAGTTTGTACGCCCACCAGAATCAGGGAAGGAGAATGCTGCTTTAGCACTGACCATCTGGGAAAGTTCTAGTCCTTTTCAGGGGTGCCTGTAACAGATTTTATGTTCAGTTTGAACTAGTGATGGAAGACTTTCTTTTAACATATATACCCTTTTACACATTTATATTATCAGCTTATAAAAATATTTAGATTTTCTACTTTATTTGTATGCGAGTGATGTGTATATTTGTATGTGATGTGTGTATATGTGTACATGACTGCACATGTATGTTCATGAATGTGTGGAAGCCATAAGTTGATTTCAGATGTCTTCTTATTCATTTTCAAGCTTATTTTGTTTTGTTGGCATGAGGTGTTTCACTATGGTTCAGTGATTGGTGAGTTTGGCTGACCAGTGAGCCTGGTGATCATCCTCTGTCTGCCCACTACAGCTCTTCCATTACAGACAAGCTGGCCAGCCTTCTTTTACATTAGTGCTGAGATCAGAACTCAAATCCTCATTTCTTGACTAGCACACTACAGATCTTTCTTTAAACATTTCTCTTGCTTATCATAAGCACTATTACAACCACAACTGCTGTTGCTAACACAGTAACCACCAACACAGGGCTGAGCATTTTGTGTGCACTAATTGAAGTCAAGGAATAAAGCAAGAAGTAGATTAGAAATTCCAGGACTTTCATTCCAGGAAAATCAAAAAAGGTTTAGAGTGGACTAGATTGGATAAACTTTGCAAGTGAAAGTGTGTGGAAGACAGTTTGGAATCTCTTCTTACTAATTTAATTATTTTGTGTATATTCATACCTAATACATACCTGTATCCACATAGTGAGTGATACATAATATAAACTGGAAACATAGCTTGGTGGTTTCAGAAATAATACCAGTAGCCTTAATGAAAATGAAGTATGCATTTTGAACAGAGTATAGGCCTAGTGTTTTGTCACTGTATGTCACAGTTATATGTCTTTCATCTCTGTCTCCTGGAGTCTGTGTTTAATTATCTGAAATAATTAATTTCAATTGATGTTGATCTTTATCAGCTTGCCATTTAAACGCTGAACACTTCACATACTACAGACCTTGTTCCCATCCATTAGGGTAATCAGCCATTTGCTTTCATTCATGTATATGCTCTTAGTTAGTCTTTGCATTCTGTGCCCAATTAGTACAAATATGCTGTGTGTGTGTGTGTGTGTGTGTGTGTGTGTGCGTGCGTAACAAAAGTTTATGAGTTTGTGACTTAAAAAGCTGAAAAACAATGAACTTAAATTAACTGCATATACAGGACTTTCTAAATTATAAAATATCCAATCATCACTAAAGCTGGGAAAATCAATGTGCTCTCCATTTCAAGGTGTTTTGTATGAACAGATAGGGGCTTCCATCAGACTTCTGAGTCAGTACACCAACATGTGTGTCTGTGCTGCCATGGATGTAGGAACTGGTTATAAACTGATATGCAAGAGCCAATTTACAAAGAGTTAATTAATTGAAAGTTCATTTGCTGAGTGGAACCCTAGAAGGATTTCTGTAGCATTATGGCCTTAATCTTGTTCTTCCTCTATCAAGTAATATGCAAATGAGGATTTTCTTGTGATCCATTCATTTTATTCAAAGGGATTTATGTTCACTTTTGCTTCTGGTGACAATTACAGTAAAAATTGAGGTTTGATTATTATGTCAAAGCATTTGTGTGAGCCTTTGAAATGGAAGAATACTAGGTCATTGATTAGAGATGGAGACTTGGTAGACAAGGAGCTTGGACTCTGGCCTTGTTAATGGGGAGCAGAGTGATTTGACCAGCAACTTCTCTTCTAAAACTCAAGTTTCCTCATCTGACTATGTTATCAAATATGTCACATGGGAAAGGGCACTATGGGAAAGAATAAACTTTGGCTGCAATGTGTGTCCCATTGGGGGAGGCATGTAACATTATGCCTGCTATTAAAGCACTTGTATTCCAGACCTCTTCTTGCTTCACTCCCTTGTAACTTTATGTCTTTACCACCAGAATTGCTATCTGGGAGTCTGTTTCTGAGTCTTATGTCTGAGGGTGTCTATGGTGCAGTACCCCAAGGACCACAAAGTGCCAAGATGCATTATATCTATCTTTACTGTATACAGACATAGCACATTTGGAGCTCTAGGGGTAAGTATTCTAACAAAAAGTTAAAGTTTTTTTTTTTCTTCAGAAAACTCATTCAAATAGGCAGGCAAGTATCATGCAGTGTTATTTTTCACAAGATTATGTTGCATATGCCAGATCTCAGAATTCTGCTTAGGTTCTTTGATTAAAAACTGTGGGTCACCCATGACAACTTTATAAACTTGACACTGTCCACAACTGACTTGACCTATAAGTCTCTGTGGGGTAGGGTGGGATGAAAGAACCCTTCAGAAGAGATCATGACACTGATATCAAACATCACAGTCAAATAGTTTATGATGGAAACAGAGAATGGAAAGTGCCTGGTGATGGGAGGACCTCAGAAGTTCCCAGACACATGTTTGCTTAGGGGATTGCCAGTGAAATTGACCAGAAGTAATACACTGAGTTATAAATGCTTCCCCAACTCCTCACACATTCCTACCTTCCTAGGACTGCATGAGTGACTGCTCTCACATTGACCAAGTTTCTTCTTCCTCATTCATACTCTTGTATTTATATCATCAGACTGTTTATAGTTCAAATAGATTTCTCTTTCTGACTGTGTAATATGTAAAACACAAAGCTACCATGAGAGATGAGTGGGGAATTCATGGCTTTGCTTCCTAGTGGACTGTTGTGTGAACAAAAGTCTATGTGCTCACAGAGATTCCATCCAAGTCCACGTTGGCAAATCAATGGGCATAATTGGAGTTTCATATAGGAATGTGCACTGGATGAGGGTGTGTACAGGAACACAATCAATTAATAATCAGCTACACTATGAAAGTCAGAGCAGTTCCTGGCAATTGATATGTCTGTGAGGAAAATATGGGGCCTTGGAACTCCTCTCTTTTAACAACCATTCACTGTCAACACATCTTGGGATTGTGGGAAGGGCAGGGAACCATGAATCCCTTTCCATACCCATCATTAACAGTCTCTAAATCCTGGTGGCAGATCTGGGCTCCACTAACCCTTCCCTCCCTCTATAATAGAGAGTTAATGGGATCCATCTTGTGTGGGTCTCCAGGCAGTTACAGTAGATAACAATTCAAAAGGGCAACAGTCATGTCATAGCACTCCATGAGAGACCCAGAAAGACAGATAGATGGGCAGAGGAGAGGACTGGGAACTAAAGACTAGGACCAACTGTGCAAGTACCGAGGGTCAGACAAAGAAAGAACCACAGCCACAGAAGAAGCAATAGTTTACTGTGGCCAGCACAGGGTAAGACAAAAACTCACTCCTAGACAATGGCCAGATGATGAATAGTTTGTGTTTTTGTCACAGGTAAGGAAGGGCAACCATGAGACTTCTTAAACATGATGTCAAGGCCACAGAGTAGCAAGCAGGTCTAAGATAAGGTTTCCTCTAGGAGTAAAGACATTTAGTGGTTACTTCAGCAGTGTGCTTTGGTCCCACATTCTCTGCAAGCATTGAAACAGCAGCAGGATACTTCTGAAAAGAGACCAGAAGACAGAGAACAAACAAGAAGTGTCTAGGAGTGATGGACCTGTGAAGTAACTTCTAGGTTTTCTGTTGGACAATAGGAATTTTCTTGTAGCAGAAAATATAGGATAAGAATAAACATGAAGCGGGGCAATAAATAGAAATCAGTTTGTTTTGGATTTGAGGCATACAGATTTGTGTGAGAGACTTTGTATGTGTGTGTGTATGGGTGCTTTGTGTATGTATGTGTGAGAGAGAAAGACATGTCTTTGGATGTGTGTGTGTGTGTGTGTGTGAGAGAGAGAGAGAGAGAGAGAGGAGGGAGGGGAAGGGAGGGAGAGAGAGAGAGAGAGAGAGAGTGTGTGTGTTCTGTGTGTTTTGTGTATGTATGTTTGCATGTATGTGTAGACATGTACATGTTGAAGCCAGAAGACAACATGGGCATTGTGTATATGTGTTTGTGCACACATATGTGGACGTAAGAGTCAACCTTAAGTATCATTCCTCAAGGAGCATCTTGATTTGCAACAGGCTGTCTCACTGACCTGGAGTCGAGTAGGTTGGCTGTCATGGAAACCATCCTTCACGAATCCTTCTTTTAGTCACCTCTCCAGCACTGGGATTACAAACAAAAACTGCCATACCTGTCTATTTAAAGCATATGATTTCTGAGAAAAAAATTAATGTCATTGTGCAGGTAAGGAAAGCACTTTATCTCCTGCACCATCTCCCAGTCTGTGTGAAACCTTTTGTTGACACCTAAAATTGAAGTCAGGAGAATTCATCAAACCAATTAAATACTCTGGCTCTGAATGTACCCAGCATTGGTCTACTTTTTAAAAACAATTTGAGTCTCTGATTCTGGGCCTTCCTTAGATTAACTTTACCATGTCTGAACATCTCTAAGAGGACCAAGGATCCCTCAGATTTGGCCTCTGCTTTGTAGAGGCTGCTGACTGTGTCATACTGTTTCAGCTTCAGTGTCCAAATGAATGTCACCAGAAGCTGTAGAAGACTACAAGATGGAAAAGAACATTTCATGACAAAATAGTAACCAGCAAAGTTTGTGCTTCGCTCTGCCTCCTGCTTGATGCTTTTTCAGGGACTGCAATGGTAAGACAATGAGTGTTTCCCTTCTGGCCACACCATCCTTCTCTGGGTGAGATGCAAGCTGCACTCTGTACAAAAGCAAAGCAAGCTGTGAACACCCTGAGCTCCTACCCTTGGTCTCTTAGATTTCTTTCTTCCTCAACATTTCCTGGCTTCCCTCAGTGTCTCTTTTGCTACACAATGGTGACGTTGTTTACCACTAGGAGTTTGTTGGGTGAAACTGACCCAGGGTTCCCTTAAAACCGATGCTGCATGCGAGCACGAATTGCTTCCAGGGTCACTCACTCTTTTAGGTTTCACTAAGGAATCTGTCCATCAAACGAGTAGCTGCTGACAGCAACATTTGAAGACTTCTTTCTCCTAACCAGAGCACATTAGCCATTTTGGAATCAGATAAGGAGAAACTTTCTCACTGTCTGATGTCAGTGTCTCCTTGCTGTGCTTTCAACAGAACAGAGCCCATGTTGTACAAAGGGAGTGTTGGTAGGATGTATTGATCAATGTGATGTTTTCCCTTTGCTATTCTGCCCATAATGTGAGTTTTCCTGCAAATATGTGATCTAGAAGGTTAGTGTGATAGTAAGTTTGCACTTCGAAGACTGGCAGTCCTGAGGGGGCGGTCCTCTCTTCTCCATGAAAATTTGATTCTCACTCAGTGTCTTCCCTTTTGCTCATAGATCTCTTCCATTTGTGTGAAAGCAGGACAGCCATTTGTAGTGATTATATCAGAAACAAAACACATTTCGATGTCTTAGAGAAATACCCTCTAAGATGTTGCCGTACTCAAGACCCAGAGGAAATGGAGCTCTCAATGATAAACTACTGTCGCAGAGAAAACTCTGCCACCTGATAAATATTAAAGGCCTGTGCTGCCCCCATGGAAATCCTGTATCCCTCATACCCCATTCTCTGAGCCTCTCCTCTCCTTTATGTCTACTCCTATTTACATGACAAGGAAGTCTCTGCTCCCCAAGGGCTCCTCTGCTCCTGCCACTGTTCTCTGAGTCCAGTTGTCACTCTGTCTTTGCTGAGAAGGTGGTGACAATGAAGTGAGGGGTAAGTGGTCACTGGAGCAGATGAAGTCTCCCGAACAAAGACCCTCTTCTCATGCTAATCGCCGTAGCAATTTAACTCCAAGGAAAGAAAGTCCAGCACAATGCATCAAGAGAACTAAGCAGCATTCAACATGGTCCCACCAAGCTTGACATCTCTTTAAGATGTCATCCGTCAAAGCGTCTCCTTCCTTTTCATATCCAGTGCAAACATAGTTCCGATTTTGAGACAGACATGAAGGAACATAAAATCTAACCTCAGTCATGGGGCCCGGGGCAGGCAGGCACACCTCCAGCCTCCTCACCATCTCCTTCAGCTTCTCACGGCTTCCCAGGCCGTGGGAACCCATCCGTGTGAACTTATCTGTGGTCCTAGCCAGCCACTCTGTCTGAGAGGTCTCTTCTTCCATTTTTTTCCCTTGAACGTTCTCTGTGTTTCACAGCTAAATTCAAGCTCCATTGCCTTTTCTTAGATCCCATTTCCCCAGACAGACTGTATTGTGTTCAGAACCCCCACTGCATCTTAACAGTGTCCCCAAGTCCCCACTATGAGCTGTCTCCTCCAAAGTCTTCTGAGGAAGGCGAGCATGCATCCAACAGCACTGTGTTTATCCACAGCCCTCAACATAAGAGCAGATCTATGAGATGTGTTTGTTGGTTGGACTAGCTGTAACTGGGGAGTTACAAAACCAGAGAAGATAGATTTGTTTCAGATGTCCTTCTATTCGTGGTTGCTTTCCTTCTAAATTTCAAACTCATGGCCCCTTGCTCTGAAGATAAAGCAAATCACATGGCTTCCTTTAGAAGCGCCATCAATCACAGAAGAGCCAACGAATGCATTTCAGATAAGATGATTTCTAACTCAGAGCCTTAAAAATGATTTATAACTTTGGTAACAATATTATAACAGCCAGAGATGCTCAGTGCCAGTCAAGGGTTTTAGTATGTGTATGCTCATAACAGCATCACAAACAGAATCTTTGCTGCCACCACAATCCTATAGATGAGAATCCGAGCACGGTTACATTGCCAGCAATTGTAGAATTGGAACCCTGTGCTTTTAGCCTGACTCTGATTCTGTCTGTGAGGCTGCATCTGGGTCCTTCACAGTTTTGCATTTCTTTATACATTGTCCACATGATCTCAGGGAACAGAGCACCTGTGAACATTTCTGTTGATTCCTTTCCACACATCATTCAGGGTCAGATTCAGTTTAGATAGAGAGATGTACTCTGAATAAATAGAGGTGGTCATTGCAGTAGTTAGACAATAGCACTTTGAGGACATGAGCCTTTAAAAGTAGCACATTTAAAAGTAGCCCAAGAGTGTTGATAGGACGCACAAATACAAGTAGTTTTTCATTCATTCCCACACCCCGTTCATTCGTTTCACTGTAATTTGTCAGATACAAGAAGATGGAGCACTGGATGATGATGATGAAATGATATGGGGGTTAGCTACCATAAGGAATTATAGAGCTGAAAGGAGAGTATACAGTGTGAAGAGCACACTTCCTTTGTTTCGGGTAATGGGAGCATCTTTCCCTAGTCAAGAAGGAAAAGAATCCTTGACACTCAGACACTCGTTGGTGGAGGCAAGCTTGTGCTCTGGGACTGAAGTACAGCTGCTGTTCATTGTCCTTTAGCTAACTCAGTAGTTCTCTCTCTCTCTCTCTCTCTCTCTCTCTCTCCCCCCCCCCCCCATGTGTGTGTTTTAACCCATTGTCTGAGCATACATGTCCCATTTAGGAGGACACAAGAGGCTACTTAGACATCCATACATTTTCTAAAGAAATTCAAAGTAAAATGAAGTCTGAAAATCTTTCCTGACAACCAAGGAGGTTGTGCAGAGGAAAGGTAACCTCTGTGTCCACAATGTAAAAACAAACATATTGTCAAGGATGCACCTGAATAGAGCTGTGAGGCTTTTCCCGGGTGTTCCCTGGAGAACCGAGAAGTTCCCTTTCAAAATCAGCCCTGCAAGAACAGAAATCGTAGGATTTCTGAAGCCCACCTCTTTGGTTGCTGTCATCCATCTCGACAGTGTGAGACCAGTTTCCTAAACCAGAGCCAAAGAAAAGCAAAGAAAGGGCCGCAAGGCCTAGAGATGGTTGTTTTCTCTTAGCTAATACGAGTCTAAGCACTAGCGTTAGTGAATAGATCACACTTTGTCTTTAAGAGTTCACGATGGGAGATTCCTGATGGGAGACTGCAAAGAGGCCTCAAGTTGATTCCCCTGCCGGTGTTTAGTGGTGTGCATGTGTAACCCCAGTGCTGGAGCGGCAGAGTCAGGCAGATCCCTAAGACACAATTTGTAGAGTGCAGGCCAATCAGAGTCCTTGCCTCACACAATAGTGCAGATGGCGACTACCTTAGTTTCTTTTGTTGTTTTTGTGTTAAACTACCCCCACAAAGCAACTTAGCAGGAAAATGGTTCATTCTGGCTCACAGTCTGCAGGTCAAACTGTGCTAGGAGAGAAAGTTAAGCTCATAGAGGTGTGAAGCTGACTGGAGTCAGAGTGTGTCTCTCCAGTCAAGAAGCAAAAAGCAATGCATGCCGAAATTTCAGTGCTCAGCTCTTTTCCTCACCTTATAAAGCCTGTGACTTCCTGCCCAGAGAACAGTCACACCCACAATGAAGATGAGTCTTCCCCATCAATGGACACAGTTAAGCTGTCCCCCTCAGGCAGGCCCAGAGGTTCATCTAGAGGATTCTATATTCGGTCTGCTTAACAATTAACAGTAACCATCCCAGCACCTGTGGAACAACACCCAAAGTTGTTCTCAGGCAGCCACTCAAGCCTTCCCATGCACTTGCACACACACACACACACACACACACACACACACACACACACACACAAACACACACACACAGACACACACACAGACACACACACAGACACACACAGACACACACACATAGACACACAGACACACACACACACAGACACACACACACATACACACACACTTGGAGAAAGCATAGTGAACACGGTGTGTATAGAATAATAGTAGGAAGCAGAAGGTCGGAGTCTAGGAGGACTGAGGATTAAAGAGGAGCAGTGCAGAAAGGTCGTCTATGGTATGAAACCTCTTGAACAAGATTAACCGAAATAGCACTTGTCCCAACAAAGGTGTGCAGAGAAACCCTCTCTACCTCTGCCAAGACAAACTGATGTGGACAGGCAGGGAGTTAGGGACTGGTTTTTGTTGGGGAACATGCAATGCATGAGATGATCTAATTCATTTTTAAATCTTCCATATGAGTTCAGCCCAGAGCTGCCCTGGGTCCCAGGTTAGCCATTCACTGAGGCTGACATGCTCAGCTCTGAGTCCCTGTGAGCTTCCCTGTCACCTCCCCTGGGGACTCTCTGAGGTGGAAATGAATGCACCAGGCTGCCTTTGGGGGGAGCTGCTGGGCTGTCCCCTGCAGTGAGAATTGCTCTTTTGCATTTCAGTGCATGACTCCCTCCTCCATCTGCTTCCTATATCTGCTTCTCTTCCTGTACAAGAGAAAGTCTTATTTTTATTGTGAAATAAAGTGAAAATTAAGGGCTCCTATGTGGAAAAGGTTCTCCCTTGACCTGTGCACGTTCCATTTATACACCCACAGTGTACAGTGGGGACGCACATATAAAACTGCCTGTTTGCTACACTTTAAAGGGCTTGTCGGAATTTATTTTAGTCAACTGACTTATGAAGCCAGGCAACATCTGACTTACAGAAACCACACTCCTCATGTTTGGATAATGACTGCATCAATATGATCTCTCTCTCTCTCTCTCTCTCTCTCTCTCTCTCTCTCTCTCTCCTCCCTCCCTCTCCCCCACCCCTGTGTGTATACACTCATCTGCCTCTGTCTCTCTCTGTGTCTCTGTCTTTCTCTTTGTCTGTCTGTGTGTCTGAGTGTCTGTGTGTCTGTCTGTTTGTCTGTCTGTCTGTCTGTCTGTCTGTCTGTCTCTCTCTCTCTCTCTCTCTCTCTCTCTCTGTGTGTGTGTGTGTGTGTGTGTGTGTGTGTGTGTGTGTGTGTGTGTAAGGGAAGACTTGGGTTTCAAATACAAAATGGTCTGAAATAAGAGCCTTCTGAAATTGACATCTCCAGGGTCTCCCTCTCTCCCACTGAAAGCAGCTGTGCTCCCTCAGAATTGCAGGAGACTCTCTGGAGGCTTGGCACCCTGGTGTGAGGACAGTCACCAGAGACACATTGTCTGTAGTGTTAATAGGCAAATAACATGGACACTGCCACTGGTTTAATCTCCAGTTGGCATTTGAACACAGGCAGTTGTTCTAAAGTCCTAATTAGCTGAACCCTCAGGGGACTTTCCAAGATGCATGTGAGTGCTTATGAGTGTGTCATCAGGATGCCTCTGTAGCCAGTTCATTCAACTAAATAGACACCTGGCAGCACTCTGGTGTCTTTTGGACTGCTTCCATAGGATGGACGTGGACATTATCAGCACTGCCCACAATCTGTGCAGGAATTCCACGGTGATGTCACACTATGGGGAATTTACACTTATTTCTATGGTTTATTTTCTACTTACAGAAAAATAGATATTCACATGATTTTTACAGTATGGTGTGCTTATATCTAGGGATATATTGTAGAGATATATCTGCCTACTGGCAAAACTAGCAAAGACTGATTTGAACCTTTGTTTGGGAGTGATTTTGTGTGTGTGTGTGTGTGTGTGTGTGTGTGTGTGTATACCCACTGGCGGATCTCTGACTGAACATGCCTGAACATCCACAGCTATGAATCTGGGATGAGCCTTTTAAGATGTCTCAAGCTGGGATCAAAGAGTCTAGAGGGTTCCACCTGTTGACCAGTCACACTGTGGATTGTTTCAGCGAGTGGTTTTCTGCACAGCACAGGTAATCATAGGCAGTTTAGGGTCCTGGGTCTTGGTCTGTCTACAAAGCACTGTGGCTGTAAGCAGCCTGGCTTTCAGTGTAGAAGGGGCTCTGAGAGTTATATCACAGAATTGCTGATCCTGCTGAAAAGACAATACCTTCTGTCAGACCAGATAAGAAACTTACAGACCAAGATCAGTTATTCCGAAGAAAAATAAAACTGGCTGTGTTTTGAAGACTAAAATGTTATGATGTTCAAAATCAAATTAGATGTAAGCCATACAAAAATTGCTAGGCTTGCAGGTCAAGTAAGCTTTATAAAATTGGCATGTTAAAAGGCCTTAAAATTGGCAGTGTTGTGCGGAACACAGTATTATCAACGCTCAGAAACATTGAAATGGAGAGGGAGTCTGCAGGCAAATTGTTTCGTGTGTGTCTTTCATGTTCCATTTCGTGTAACAGAAAATGAAATTGGAAATTACAGACTCTGTGTAGTGAGTATGGATTATTTAAGAACTGGTTTCTAATTAGTGGTCCAGTCTCAGAGGAAGTGCTCTGTCCCTACCTCAGAGAGCTGGCGACCTGTGCTCTCTGGCCTTTCGGACTATGATGAAAATGTTGGAGCGTCCTTGTTTTTATGGATCACCCTCATGCTCTTCTTGTCTTTAACCAACCACGTTCTACTTATTTTTATTTATCTTTAATTAATTTACATCCCTAACATTGCTCCCCCTCCCAGTCACCCCCTCTCAGAATCCATCTCCCCCATCCTCCCTTTTGTTCTTCTATGAGAGGGTGGAGCTCCTGGGTATCTCCCCACCCTAGCACATTAAATCTCTTGCCATATTTGGTGCATCTTTGCTCCCCTTAGGCCAGACAAGGCCCCCATGAAGACTGAGCTGCCTATATATGTGATGAGGGGATCTTTCCAGCCTGTGTATATTCTTTGGTTGGTAGGTTTGTTGACTCTGGTGGTCTTCCTGTGGGGTTCCCATCTATCATTCCCTCTCCATAAGTGTCTCCAATGTCTGTCTAAGGTTTGGCTGTGGGTTTCTATATGTGTCTCAGTCCTCTATTGTGTAGAGCCTATCAGAGGACAGTTATGCTAGGCCCCTGTATGCAAGAAAAGCAGCATATCATTAATAATGTCAGTGATTGGTGCTGGCCCATAAGATGGGTTTCAACTTGGCCTGGTTTCTGCTCCATCCCTGCATTTCTTTTAGATGGGATACATTTTGGGTTGAAAATTTTGTGGGTGGGTTGCTGTCCTTATCCTTCCATTGGGGGTCCTGTCTGGCTACAGGAGGCTGCCTCCTTAGTCTCCATGTCATCACTGTTAGGCATTTCGGCCAATTTCTACTTATAATCTTCTTGAGAGGTTGTACTCAGAGGCTCATTGCCAGGTCTTTAGTGAGGGCTGGAATTATCTTCCTATGCTGGAAAAAGATCCCCATTGCTTGGGGACACTGTAGGCACTGTGCACACTTCAGCGTGTTCCTGAATCACACTTAGCCTTACTTCCGCTAGCTGCTGCCTGGGAGCTCTCATTTCTTACTGGCTGCTCCTTCTTGGTGCCTGTGACAGACTTGTGTGTTCTGGACAAGTTGCTCCTTGATGTTCTGTTTTGAAGTATGGATAGTTCAAAGTCTGGGAGTCTAAAATGTACACAATTCACAGTGTTCTCTTGGAACAAAGGCAGAACACTCAACTACATGTTAAAGCTGAGTATTTAAAAATGTGACTGTTTAGAAAAAAATTCAGTTATCATCAAATATATCAGTAAAATAATATTTAGTAATTAATTGTCTGATATTCTCCATGTGTCATTCATTACAGTTTTCAGAGGAAATAGAAGGCCAATTCAACTTTTTTTTCTAGCATGGTTAATTATAAATGGAAAGACTGTATGTTTCATGGATGCAAGAAACTTTTCTAAATTATTAGTTTTATATATATATATATATAACTAGTATTAAATATTAGTTATATATGTGTGTATATATGTATAAAATACTTTATTAGTAATCTTTTGCTGATTTTAAAATTGTTATTCTGAGGACATTTTCTACCAAATTTCACTAATTTCCTTAGTCTACAATGTTTTGAGGAACAGATTCTGTTTTCACTGAGAATTTCTTTCTTATTAATGATTTTATTTATTTACATTTCAGCCCTTGCTGCCCTTTCAGTCCCCTCCTCGTTGCCTCTAAGAGGGTACTCTCCCTCCCATTCTCCCCCTCCCACCAAGCATCTTTGATAAGATGCATCCTGATGTCTCTGTTTGCTTTCCCAATTCCCTGTCTCCTTTACTTTCTCCTTCTGTTTTACTGTCACCATCTTCTTTACTGTCCAGCTTTCCTTTTTAAATGCACTGGGTCTACTTACTGCTTCCTGTATGTACATAAGAATAAAAAC
The DNA here is from genome assembly GCA_902729485.2 of Mus minutoides. Lineage (NCBI taxonomy): Eukaryota > Metazoa > Chordata > Mammalia > Rodentia > Muridae > Mus > Mus minutoides. The sequence continues at coordinate 319,708 of LR750344.1, read as the reverse complement.
GTCTCATAGAGTATGGCCAATCTTTTAGCAGATGTTTCTCTGATGAAAAACCAATGCCCCCTCTCCCAGCAGCCATCAATTGATCAGACTTCTGAGCCCCTCCCACATCTGGCTAAGATTCGGTCTGGCTTGATCTTGTGTAGGTCATGTGCATGCAGTCTGAAGTCCCCATTGTTATATGTTCATATAAGCCATGGCTGTCATGTCCAGAGAATAATGTTTCTCTGCAGATGTTCACTATTTCTGGCTTACAGTCTTTCTGTCTCTATCCTACAGTGGTCCCTGGGGCTTTGATAGTGGTGCTTGGGGGGTATAGCTATCCAATTGAAAGATTGCAATTTTAATTCCTCTTTGGTTTCAGAACCCCAGGCAAGGAGTAGTCACATAGGGCCATTGCAGCGATGGCTAGTTACCAGTTGCCTCATCTAAATGTCACTGTATAAATCAGCAAAATCTGCCATATTTTTCCTATACAATATTTGGTCCATCAATTAAATTTAGTAGTCCATGGACGATTTGTTTATATTCCTATTCAAAATACGTCTTCAGTGTTGTTCCGATTTTACTTTTTTTCTGAGCAGGCTTTCATGTAGTTCTGGCTAGCCTTGAACAAAATTGTCTCTGTAGCAGAAGCTAATGTTGATCTTCCTGAAACCAACACTCAAATGCTGGGGTTGCAGGTATGAGCCGAACTAAGCGCCACCTTAATTTTTTTCTATTCTTAAAAGATTGACTTACTTTTACTTTTATTCTATGTGTATGAATGTTTTGCCTAAATGCATATATGCTTACATGCATGCATATGTCTGCAATGCCAAAGGAGTCCAGAAGAGGGTCAGAACTCCTGGAACTGGAGTTACAGATGGTTATAAGCCACCATGAGGATGCTGGGATTCAAGTCCAGGTCCTCGGCAAGAGCAGCTAGTGCTTTTAACCACTGGGCCCTCTCTTTGGCTTCAAGCTCTGTCTTTCTCATAATGAATATTTTGAGAAACATTTTCTCTTTGCCACAACTTTATTCTTTATGTCAAGATATTTTATCTTATGCACTGCTCTTTAATTGCTAATCTTTTCCGCACATGTTGCTTGTGTCCCTCCTGTGGAGTGCCTGAGCTGGCAAAAGGTGTTATTTCTTTGCCTTAGCTCACAGTACAGCTTGCTGCACATTGACTTGAGCTTCGGGCCAAGTTCACAGGACTTATCATCCAGCTGAGCTTATCTCTTGTCTTGGCTCTGTGTCTGCTCCTTTGCTCTCCCCTCTGCTTTTCCCTCTGGGATTCCAGCATACCACTAAAATGAGAACACACAGTGGTCATAACAGAAAATCTGGAGAACAAAAAGTATTTAGGAGAACTCTGGGACAGAAGTCTGATGAAATTCAGTGCACCCTGAAGTGAAGAAGAGGTTTTAGGAATGGCTAATATGTACTGAGAAGCTGCTAAAATTAGGAAAGTGCATGTGATCACTGACAGACTGCACAAGTCAACGAAAATGAGCATCTGTCCTGTCTGAACTTGCTCTATCTTCCCTGCGTCTGTGTGATTATTTAATGTGAGCGACAAAGGAGGTTTCCACAGAGCACTGTCAGAGACCATTCAGTAAGGATGCCGTGGGGGCTGCAACATGATAAATGGATGCTGTTTTTATTTTAATTATTAGATGTGATAGAAAATGGCTGAGTCTTTCTGTTGTGTGAAGGTTCATGTTTTGCATTTCTTTGAGTTTTTGATCTTCTAGTTTCCTCAGTACATCTGAACTCAGGTTCCTCTGAGTCTAATGTCATCCCTGATGTTAGTGGCATGTCTTTCATTATCACTGGACAACGACATTATTTGGTGCAGAAGGTAGAAACAAATATCTGTGCAAGATAAATTACATGTAATTTCAAACAGCCAGAGTAGGTCCCTGTGATGTATACACACTTCACCTGGTGTCTCCAAAACTCAGAGACCTGCTGAGTCTCATGCTATAGCGCACACTCATTCGCACTGGTGTTCAGAAACTGAGGGCCGAGCTCTGAAATTCTACAAGAAAACAAGGACCTTAGATAGTGCACAAAGTAAAAATAGCATCTAGCTAAGCAGAAAACTTCTACTTCTAACAGCAGTTTGAAACTGCTGCATGATAAACCTTTCCCTAATAAAGCATACACACACAAAAATATTTGCTTAGCCTTTGAAAATAACACATTCCATAGACTGGCTGTTAGTATTGAAAAATAGGATTCTAGGATCTGTTCTCTGCTGTTTGAGCATTGATTGTATCAGGCCTCCAAAGAATACACCCATTTCTATAAAGCTTATGAATGTATGATTTTAAATATCACACAAGGTTTTCAAGTTGATGGTTGGGATATTTGGGGAGGATTTTTTTTCTCTGTGTTTTAAAAGCAAAGCTATGTGTTTATGGTATGCGAGCCCCTCTGATGAGCCCACAATAGTTCCATATTTCCTTGTAACGTATAATGATTTATAGCCCTTCACAGCGAAGGGTGTGCTTGGCTGTGATTAATGAATCTCACACACTCATGATTTATCCTTAGGAAGTACTAATTACATAATATAATGATCTCTAAAATCTTTAATAATTTTCTACAATCAAGCTTTCAGAAAACATTTCAGTGGCAATACTGTTAATTCATTTTAATCTCATGAGTATCAGAAATCATTCACATGTGGTATATACATACAGACAATCAATTACATGTATATACTAGATGAAACTATAATCTAGAATAAATTCTGAAAATGGTTCTAGCCACATATTTAATATATGATTCAGCTTTGAGGGTGTCACAAATGTCTGTTATTTCTAGTAGGATTTCTTTTATTATATGCTCATATTTAAATATTGTATTTACAAGTATACTAACAAAAGATTGAAAACACACAGTAAAATTTAAATATAACAAATGAATTTTATTTTCTGTGTTCCTTTGATTAAATTGTTATGATATTTCTTAAGGAGATATTTCTGATTTAGAAATGCCATTTAATACATATACATGTACACACACACACACTGAAAGAGAGAGAGAGAGAGAGAGAGAGAGAGAGAGAGAGAGAGAGAGAAAGAGAGAGAGATGTCACTGAAACTGGAAGGACCGATGGTTATAAATCATCATGTAAATACTGGGAATAGAACCTAGGTCCTCTGCAAGAACAGCAAGTGCACTTAACCACTCGCCATCTCTTCAGCCCCTGAGAAATATCCTTTATAAAACTGGCATATAGTTTTAATAGGGTTATACTAAGAATTTATTATTTTTCTCTTACTCAACTTGAATTGCAATCCATCTGGGGAGAAACATTATGTTCAGGATTTTCTGTCTTGCTTCTTAGTGATTCCTTGTCCAGTGAAAAGCAAGTTATGCACCACATTTGGATGGAAAATATTGAGTTATTAGTATTAGACGGAGAGGAGATGGCAACAGGCTTGAAAGGAAAATGAAAATATGAAGAACACATTTTATAAAAATTCCTAGTGGAGGTATTTGAATTCTTACTACAGTGCTGAACTAACATTGGAGAGGTTGAAATTCAAAGGACACTAATCAGCACGTAGTTAGAGAGTTTCTTCTTTGGAATATGAAGAAGGAGTGGTATCTTTTACTATGTACACTTTTTAGTGATTTACTATACATTTAGTGGGGCAAAGTGCAGCCCACTTAAAACAGCACTGCTTTTCATGGATTCTATATGGTCTACATTTTTTTTTGTCACTTGTTTTCATATATACATAATATTTCACAGTAGAGATGCAGAAGCAAGCACTGGAGGAGACAGACCGTGGAGAGGACAGAATGTGGAACTGGGAATCCAATGACCAGCTGTGTCAACTCTTGTCTTCAGTTGTTACTAATGTAGCTAGGCAGTTGGAGCCAGACAGAACCTCTCATGTGTTACTGTGTGAGAAAGTCTTACGGAGCCTCCCTGTTATTCTGGAGGGTACAGAGTCCTGAAAGTGTGAGAATTTACATTACCACCAGTGGAAAAGAGCTGGGGTTGACACCTGCCCCATGATGCCATCTCTGCAGAAGATCTCTGCAGCTCTGGAGGGTATTCCCCACACTTCTGGCCAGGGCCTTTGAGGGATGACATCCTGCTGACTGTCACCGAACCTCTCTTGGTAACCGATCCCTGGGTTGACTCCCATCCTTCCCGTTCTCATGATTCCAAGTCTCTCACTTTTGATCTTGGTTTCTATGCCTAAAACAAACTCTTGTCCATACCTATTCTTAAGATCTTACTTTTTAGGGAGAAATCTCATATTAACATATTGTTTCACACTCAATAAGTGTCCAAACACAACACAAAAGCTGCTTGTAATTAAGAGGCACCCTAGAATCTTGGACTCCAGTTCAGACTTTTTTAGCAATGGTTACATGGTGATAAAGAAACCACTTTCATTCCCTTTGCCTGATTTCTACTCTTGGATAGAGGGATTCAAGCCAGTACCTACATTATAAGAGTTGTTGTGAAGACTAAATAGACCATGAAAATCCTAGCTAATGTTTGAGTCATGGTAATACTGGCTGAAATTACTTCATAAATTCAAAGATCTTACAACAATATTAGGTATGTTAATGTCACTGTATTGAGTATTTTGCCTTTTCCTTCTGGAGATTAAGATACCCCAGGCATATACTATTTATAGACTGAGTTTGTGTGTGTGTGTTTGTTTATGTGTGTGTGTGTGTGTATAAGTACATTTTTGTGTGTATGTATGTTTGTGTGTACGTGTTTGTATGTGTACATATGTGCCTGTGTGTGCACGTATGTGATATATATATATATATATATATATATATATATATATATATATATATGGTATGTGAGTGTAGGGGTACATTTGGAGGTCAGAAGAAAGCTTTGGATCTGCACCCTTACCTTTTTTGGAGGTGTCTCTCTGCTGTTTTTCACCACTCTGTGCACGAGGATAGCCTCCCAAACTTCCAGAGACTTTCCTGTCTCCATCTCCCATCTCCCAGTAAAAACACTGGAATTAAAGGCATGCATTTTACCTGGGTTCTAGGGGTTTGGACTCTGTTTCTCACACATCTGCAACAATCACCCTACTTTCTGAGATTCATTGCAATCTTCTTTCTAGATTTTTCTGTGGGGAAATAATTTCCATGCCTCTTTCAACTTCAAGCAGTTGTTCATAGGCCTTGCCTTCAAGAACGTATTTACTCCTTCCTGAAAGCAATGATCTCAGCTTGCTTTGCCAACCCCCTTGCAGATTGACTCTCCTGTCTGTCTCCTACTGAGTAGTTTCCATGCTAAAACCTTTATATAACCACATCTTTTGTCAAGTAAGAAGACATACAGGTCCTGTGGGGTATTTACTATTTTCATTTTTTGTTTTGTTTTTGTTTTGTTTTGTTTTTTTGAGACAGGGTTTCTCTGTATAGCTCTGGCTGTCCTGGAACTCACTCTGTAGACCAGGCTGGCCTTGAACTCAGAAATCTGCCTGCCTCTGCCTCCCGAGGGCTGGGATTAAAGGCGTGCGCCACCACGCCCTGCTATTTACTATTTTCTGCAATGCTTATCAAATTTGATGAATACAAATACCATAGCTTCAAGTTGATAATCCTTATAATCAAAGTGCCATGACCATGAGAAGAATAATCAAGGATTCATTCTCTCTCTCTCTCTCTCTCTCTCTCTCTCTCTCTCTCTCTCAATCTCAGTGATGTAGCACTGCATGATCTGGAACTTAACAACATAGACCAAGAAGGTCTTGAGTTCACAGAAACTGATCATATATTAATAGGTATACACAATGTTCATATTATATATAGAATAAAGACATCACAGAAGGCATGTAGAGAGGAACACAAAACTCTTTGTACTCTCTCACACATACACAAACACACATATATGTATTGTATGTAGGTATTTAAATATGCATTCATGAATACTATTTATAGATATATATGCATACACATATAAATATTCTCACACATAAATACACACTATCTATATGGGTATATACATAAGAATACTATTTAGACACACATGAATACTACCTGTCTTAGTTTCTTTCCATGTTGCTTTGAGTAAATACTCAAACCAAAGCAATCTAAAGGAGAAAGGATATATTCTGGTTACACAGTTCAAAGTACATTATGGCAGGGAAGTTAAGGCTGCAGGAACTTGAAGCTGTCAGTCAAGTTTCCTCTAAAATCAAGAAGCAGAAACAGGAGCTCAGCCAAGGCACAGCACCATCCACAGTGAATGGGTCTTCCCACTTCTGTAAATGCAATCAAGACAACCCCTGAAATCATGCCCTACCTCCCAGGTGATTCTAGATCTTAAGTTAACAACTGGATTTAACATCATAGTGTCTCTATATAAGTACATAAATACTATCACAAATACTAACTCAAATATTTACACAAATGTGTATATTCATAAATACTATGTGCACACATGTATATATCTCTATATGTATTACAATATATACATATGATTAAGAACAAGGAAAATCAGGAAGCAGTATGTTAACAGAGTCAAGATTAGCACCTACACTTTGACTAGAAAAAAGATTAAGGTGATTCAAAATATGGAATATATAGTTGGACAAAAGATGCTTAGTTAAGCAAAAAGTTGTGAAGAATTTTTAATGTCCACTAAACAAAGATTATTTAAGCCTTACAAAGTTTGCATTGTAGTGTAAAAACTGGAAAATAAAGACTAAGCAGAGGATATTTTTCGAGTAACTATTTTTGAAAAATGTGGCTAAAATTGAAAGTCCAGAGTCATGGTCAGCTTTGTCTTTCATGACTAGAATTAGAAGTGGAATTGTCAAAAAAAAAAATACCAGGTATGTCTGCTAATATTAGCCCTTAAGTCTAATTTTGATGGACTGCTAGGGTTCTGATCCAAGCTGCTGTCTTATGTGATGCACATAGCAACTCTAGTCAAACAAAGAGGTAAAATGAAGCCGATTGTCTCCATTTCCCAGAAGGCTTTAGAAAATGCAGTCATTGATAAAATCCACCTAGGGTGAGGAACAAAACCTGGTGCTGGTAAGCACTTCCCCCTCTGTGTGCTCAATGCACACTGTGTAAGGAGTTCATTCATCCCTTTGTACTACAGCCACAGAGCCAGGAATAGTGAAGCTCTGCCTGAAAGCATCGCTTATAAAATAAGAGTCCTCACAGCTCTCAAGTGCACTCGGAAGTTAGAGTTTGCCAGTAAGGGTGAACAATGCATGCTTCGTTTTCATGTCTCAGAAAGGAAGGGCCTATCAGGACTTACTATGAATTATAGCACAAATAATAAATTTAAAATATTTTCCCCATGGTAATCACTTATTGGTCAAACTATTTCACTTTATTTCTGTTTTTAACCATCTCTTGAATGAACCCAGTGTTTATACCAGAATGATTTTCCTTGGTAGGGTCATCTATGCATGTGTAATTTTTCTTCAAGGGTTTCCTGCCATCTGCTTCAAATTTTATTTCCCGTGTATGCTTTCCTGTTCCATCATTGCTTTATTTGGGGACTGATCCTTGAGTAAGAAGAAACTTCTTTTTTTTTTCAGATTCAGTTCCAAATTGTCGGGGCGTTGGATATGTGAAAAACTCTTCTGCAAAAAGAAAACAAGTGCTCACAGTAACCACTGTGGGTGTTAATAAAAAAAATATTCTACTCAATATTTTCCATTGAGTTTTTCAAGTTCATGTTCAGGCAGTCTTACTGTTTACTAGCATTGACCTCAATTTAACATCAGCATCTTCTTTCTAACATGCAAGAACACTACTTGATGGTAACCCATGATGGTGAGAGTGAGTTTGTCTAAGATTAGCTCAGAGCTTCACTGACTTCCTGATCCTTGTGACTCTGTGTAAAGCATTTAAATTAGACACATGGGATGTAGCCCAGAAGACAGGCAGAGTTTATTGCAATAAAAAACCCATTCTTGTATGGAGCAAATGAGCAGTGATCAAGGAGACAATAGAACCATTGTTCATGCTATAGGAGATGGGCTCTGTAGGTCCTTTTGAAAGTTTTCTTCTTCTTTCATTAGAAAGCCATCTACTTAAGAGCAAATCACAGAATCTCTTCCTCTGACTGCTAAATAGAATTCTGCAGTTCCAGTACTTGCTTATAAAGGAAGAGTCCAGCCACAAAGACCTTCACATTGATAACATCTTACTAGATACTCTAACAATACACCCTCAAGAATTGATACTCTACAAGTCTCTGGAGATGGACATCAAGTTATTATGGCTATTTCCAGATTAAACAAACCATGGAAAGAGTTCAAAGTCTTTACTCTTGCTAATTTTTAAGCCTCAGAAGATGATCAATGGCATCTAGATATATACATATGTCTGCAGGAATATTGAGGTCTCATCATAAGGAGAGGAGATTAGATTAAATAGCAGTTGATGTCCAAAGACTTATATGATCCCTTTTAAAATTCAAGAGGACTAACTCACTCCAGCTCTAAACTCTTGAGATCTAGTTTCAAAGCTGTTTGTTAAAAGACATGGTGCTGTCTGACATGGTTGATTCTAGTGTCATAGGGCTTGAAATGTGGGTGAGACAACAGAATTTTCAGGATCATTCACTCCATTCAGCCCAGGAATCCTAAAAGTCCTGCCTCTGTTTGCTCTGCCCAGCCATTGGCTGTCAACATCTTTTATTTACCAATCAGAGTCAACTTATGTCAGATTCCCAGAAGATACATGAGTGCAAAAATTCTCATGCAAATGTTTTTTTGGACCCAAAGTAATGTAAGAATACAAACAGCATTAGACAAAACCCACTACAGATCTGTTTGCCTCCTCTTTTGAAAAGACCTTTCTCTGCCCTGTTTATTTGCAGCAGCTTAGTGGCCATTAGTAAATATCCTATCCAGTAACTAGTGAAAATTTCTGTTTTCTTTGGAGACCCAGCTTGTGTCATGCTTTTCTGGAAACTGTCTTTTGGTCAATGTTTTGCTGAAGAAGACATGTTGTTTTCTAGAAGTTGCCTGGTGAAGGGCATGTGATGTTTTATTGGAGTGTACAGTTGAGAGGACACATGATGTTTGGAAAGAGTATAAATATAACCCAGCAGACAGTAGATGGCACTCTGGTCTTGGGTCTCCTTGCTACTCTTCATTGGGTTTCACCTTGCTGGCCTTCACTGATGCTCTGGCATTGGTTGGCTATGCTGGTCTTCATTGGGCTTCACTGACATTGATCTTCTCAGAAAAACACTCTGGAATTGGTTCACCTTGATTTCTTATCTGATTTTTACTTGTTGCAACTTTGTGGAAAGAAATGCACCAAAGAACTTCTGGTGGTGTTCTGACTGCTTTTTGCTGCTTAGGTTGGACTTGTGCTGATTGGCAGAGCCTCAGGGTTTCTTCTGGATTGAGGATATACTACTGATTCATGTTTGATGTTTTGCTAGTAGACAGGACTGAAGACAACAAAGATTGGCGTCACCCCCAATAAACTGCAAACAGGTCCATGTCCCATTGTCCTATTAGGCATCTTCCTCCCCTACCTTCAGTTGGTGGGCTATAATGGAAGTTGACACATTTAAGAATGCTCATTAAAGTAGGTTTCGAAAACTAAGTCTACAGGGTTTACAAGGAAGAATTAGCTCTAACCTTACTAAGCTACTGTTGTAATGGGTTCCAATCATTCCCTGAACAGAAGACCCCACCATGGGAATCTGCAGGCACTGGAATTGAGCAGAACACCACAAATCTAGCAATTTCCTTGTTTACTTTCTTGAAAATAATCTTGGCTCTGGATAAGGAATATGTTTACATCTTGATTATAAGAAGGGAGAAAGCAAAGGTTGACAGAAACTCAAGACAGCAAGGTATGACTTTTTAGTGAGGAAGGAACAGACTTTACTTATTTATGCCTTTGTACAAATACTGAGATCACTTATGATTTTTTCCCCAAGGACACACTTAAATGTGTAGACGTGTACATACATATTTATGTGTATGTGTTTATATGTGTACATATAGAGAAAGGTTGAAGGGAGAGCCATAAGGCTAAAACATATCATAGTCAGAGCTATACAGAAAAACCCTGTCTCAAAACAAACAAACAAACAAACAAACAAAAACCATCAACAACAAAGAAAACCAAAGTTTAGAAAAGTTAAACTTCTAGTTTCTTAGGACCATCTACTTTCCAAGGTTTAACTTGGACTAATGAATACAGTTGGAAGTTCCAGGCTCTTCTCTTGCTGAGAACAGATCAGTGTTTTAAGAAAAACTGATTGTTGTGACTAGTTAGGTTTTAGTTTTATATTGGTTTATTGAGTTATAATCCCGAGAATTTTAATAGGCTTTAATTATTGCCAACTTAATCATACCTATGCTATCTTATAAATAAAGGTTTAACCTTCTTAAACTTTTGGACATGCTTTAGCCTTAAGGTTATCACCCTCAAATCTCTCTCTATTTGTACACACACATGTATACACTTACATACATACATACATACATACATACATACATACATACATACACACACATACACATGAACACACACAGAGAGACACATACATATATTTTTTAAATTTGGAACAATCCTTTAGAACAAAACTGTCTTTTACCAGGTAAAAATCTTTTTTACTTATTTTTGTAGTTGTTGTTTTTATTCAAAGCATTTTCTTGTCACCAGGACTGAATTTTTATCTTTTAACCTTTTTAGTCTCTATTTCACTTCTAGACATAATTTGTGCTTATTTAAAGTCATAAAACTCTGGGCTTATCTGTCTATTTTTCAAAAACCAAAATATATCTATCTGGAGGGTGGCATTAGGTTTAAATTGCTAACTGATGGTTGTACTTCTATAACACCTAAATTAAATTGATTATGTTGCTTGTAAAAGGTCAAGTTAACCCTTTGGGGGTTGGGAATGAAATCTGTCTCAACCATGATACATGAATCTGAGGATAATCATTATGAACTAAGGGAAATTTCCCACCTGTAAGAAAAGAATATGAAGAGCTCATGGAGAAGCTATCTTTTCTACTCCAACCTGATCACACTGGTATATATGGTTGCGGTGTATGCCTGTTGCTAGGGAGCCTGTGAATCAGGTACAGCATGTGTGAAGTCCATTATAAAGTTATTTTGGCTGATGGGACCAACTTCTATAAGTATCCTAAATCCAGATACAACATCCCTTGCCTGGCATTGGATTCTCTGGCTCACAGGAGCCAAGTCTCACTTGATTGAAAGCATACAATTACCTCTTTCATATACAGGAGGAATTTTTTTTTTCTTCTAAGTTCCTGGAGCGCTCAGAGAAAAGAACTGGCCACAAATCCTGCATACAATATACTGAGAACTGAAACCAGCAACAGCAAAGGAACCTGTGATTTCCCTTCAGCACCCAGTTGGTATACTGTGCAAAGAAACCACAAAATAAAACCACCATTTGGGAGCCGGTATGATCTCTTTACTCCAATACAGACACCATGTTGACCTCATACATGGCAGATTGACACATGGGAATGTAGTTTTTTTTTTTTTTTAAGGGACATGAATTATGATAGCTAACTTTAGGAGGCAGACAACTGGAGCAAATGTGAATGACCTGAAACATAAAGTCCCCTAAATAGGAGGCAATGAAGGTCCTGGAGCCTGGTACACAAGGGCATACCCAGAGAGAAGTTGTAAATCCAAAGAATATGGACAATTTATGGTGTCAGTTCAATGAAGTCCCTACCTTACCATGAATTGGATGAAGAAATATGAGCTGTAACTAGGTGGAAAGAACAAAGTGTACTACCCAGATCTTACCCTGTACTCGGCTTGGCTTGCTAGTCCTTGGAAGCTTTGTTAAAAAGAGTTCAGACACGATGCACATAATGTGGTACCCAAGGTTTACTGCAGAGGGAGAATGGTACAGCACCAGGAGGAGAGAGCTGACAGAGCTGAAGATACCATTGTGCTGGCCTACATTTTAGGCAGCATTTTGACTACTTTTCAAATTTTTAGATGAGATAGGTTTCCTCTCTGACATTTTTTCCTGTCCAGATACTGAGCCTTTTAAGGAGTGGATAATGGCTTGTTTTCATTCTTTATTAAAACAACAACAACAACAACAACAACAACAACAACAACAAAAAACAACTTGTGGATAAAGAGTAATCTTACAAGTTTTAGTGACCCTGGGCTTAGAGAGTTTAGAGTTATACTAGGCAACTCGTAGTACTATGACTGAGAAACTGCCACCATGAAATCTCAATAATATGCTTTCCTAAACGAGACCTGCAAGATGACAGATCATTTGATATGCCAGTCTGGATGGGGGCATTTTATAAGGCCCCACCACTACATGAAGAGCTACAGGTCATGGTGGCTTCTGAGAGACGAGGATTAGTCTTCTCCGGGGGTTAACCCTCTGACAGGCTATCTAATCCCATGTGGACAGTCCTAAACACACATACTTGTGACTAACACTAAGGAGACTCAATAGGTTGCATTATGTATGTATGTATGTATGTATGTATGTATGTATGTATGTATGTGTGCATGTATATATGATCTGTATGCTTGTGTGTAAATAAGTATATATAAACATGTGTATTTAAGTAACAATAACAAATGAGGGAAAATAAGTCTTGTATTTGGAAGGGAATTGAGAAATTTGGAGGAGTTGGAAAAAAAGGTGAGGTGGGAAGATATAAATACAGTGGTAATGTATGAAAATTCTCAAAAAGTTTAAATTAAGGAATATATGCATACTATGAATAATTTGTCTTAATCCAAGAGTAGTAACTGCTCTTCTTTTTAGAGTTTCCTCAGCCTTAGGAGGTTTTATTGAGTAGATTTTACAGGAGCTCATTAAGTTCATGGCTCAATGCCTTGTTCGATGTCTTGGCTTTCTTGAGTGAATTGGGCCCTGATGGAAGTCCAGGCCAGAGTGGTCTTTGCAATGACCCACAGCTGTGATCCATGTCAGTCAGGAACTATCAATGGGGAAGAAATGGCCGAGGTGTTTTACTGTGCCTTCTCTGTTCTATCTCTGAATTGATGAGTTGCAGTTTCAATAAGAGGACAGTTCTGTGGAATAATTTATGAATTATTTATATCCTGTATTCAAAATAAAAATGAAAGGTAAGTCACTCTCAAGAGTATGTTGATTTTCACTAAAAAAAAAAGTATGCTTTTTAAAAAAATGTTAGGTACAGTTAAATTCTCTAAGTATAATCAAAATGTTCCATGGTGGTTAGGGATCTGGGTTTGAAAGAAACCCAGTACTTATTTTATGCCTGGTAGGTAAGCCTTTGAACAGTAGGGGATGGTAGAAGATATTTCTAGTGAGAACTGACTGTAAGCTTGACTCCTGAAACATAAGAAACTATTTTTTTTCACAGGTAGAATGGATTTCAAAGCAAAAGGATGTGGCCAACAATGTTTCCATGAACTATACTGTGACATCATGGGTGACATTGCTTCCTAGATAATTATGTATTTAGGAAAACAGTTATGGGGAGAGGGTTAGACTAAGCAGTTAAAAGCATTTGATGGTCTTGCTGAGAACCCAGATTTAGTTCTGAGTACCCACATGGCAGCTAACAACCATTTATAGCTCAAGTTCCAAAGACTCTGACACACTTTTGTCTTCTGTAAGCATCATTCGTGAATTACTATACATGTGCACAAGCATGGAAACACTGTTACAGCTAAAAGATTCTTTAAAAGGAACTCAGATGGTGGCTGGAGAGCTAGCTCAGTGGCTAAGAACACTTGATCACTTCAGGGCATCGGCTGTCCTTTTCTGGTCTCCATGGTCATCAGGCACACATGTGGTACACATATAAACACAGAAACAAATACAAATAAAATAAAAATACATAGATCTTTGAAATTTACCACAAAAACAAAAACATTAAAATTAAAGAAGATGTGGGTTTAGGAAGAGCACATGCTTTCTGTGCTGTCTTGGCGTGTGCTTTCCAGTAACTAGTCTAGTCCTCAGTTGAAAATCATCTTGTCTTTGTTCTTCTGTTACTTAGCAACATCTCCGTAGTGAATCCATGAAATCCAAGAAATGTTTAATGATCTCTCCATCAACTTGAGTGATGTGTGCCTTCTTTCAATTTGTCTCTATATAATTGAGTGTTCCAACACTGAAAACAATAAAAGGCTTCCCCTTCCTTGGCATGAATTACTCAGTGTGTTAAACATCTCCTTTGTCATATTTCTGCTGTCAGGTGAAACTTCCTGTGTTTTACAACAGGGGGATGCTGGTGAACAACGACAGAGCTCTGTACATTTCATAAAAATGCAATCTGTTTCGATTGGGGCCAAGAGTCCTTCGGATAACTAAGGTACATAGCACAGGCAACAATCTGGGTTCTCTGCAGGACCATCAGATGCTTTGAACTGCTTAGTCTAACCCTCTCTTTGGCCCCATAACTGTTTTCCTAAATACATAATTATCTAAGAAGCAATGTCACCCATGATGTCACAGGGTTTAAAGGAATGAAGTGGCCCAGAGGATTGTCCTCCCCATTTTTTCTCCTTCCTGTGCACCTTCAGTTGTCCTAAGTCTACGGACTTGAAAGAGTTAAAGGCTGAGTGTCTTCTGCAGGGTTACAGGCTGAAGCTCTTGTAAGGAATGTTCTGGAATTGGTTCTTGACAACTGCTGCAATGGTTGTGATGCTCGGGAGTGTGGTGACAAGATTTATGTGCTCTCACATGTGTGTTTTTTCATGTTTCACCCGTGTCAGTGACTGTGCTTGTGTACGTGTCTCTGTGTTTGTGCATGTCTCTGCATGTATTGTCTCTCTGTGTGTGTTTGTATATATCTATGTGTGAGTCTGTGTGTGTTTGTCGTCTGCATGTATGTGTGTTTATGCACACACATATATTTTAATCTTTGTGGATATTGTCAAGGAGACTTTCGACATGAGGAAGAAAGACTGTACCATGCAAGCCTTTCAATAACTATTGAGATAAATGGTTGCCTTGGTCTTCACAGGCATTGCATTTGAACTGTAAGCCAAGAAGGAATGCTCACCTCCTTTGGGGGCAAGGAATTTTGGAGAATGTGTCCAAGACACCTGCAGAAAATTAAAGACTCTGATAGTCTCATGATGTAATTACCTTCAGTGTTGGACATAGCCCTGCTCCTGCTAGACGGACCCATATGGGGAGGAGTGAATAGACGTTTTGTGGGAGAGCCTCCACGGATGAATAGGGCTGGTGGGAGTGGTAATTGGAAAGCTTCCACACTGCATGCAGCCATCTAGACTTGTGTCTTTCAGGTTTATCATGGGCCCATCGTAGGCTTATTTAGCGCAGAGGCCCAAACTCCTATTTCTTAGAGTCTGTGGTTGCCTTTAAGCCCTCCCAGGCTTTTGTGTCTGCTGTCCCTGCAGCCCCTTTGGTCTCTCCCTGGTCACAGTGCCAGAGCCAGCAGGAAAGAGGCTCTGTTCTGAGCATCCAGAGATGAAAGTGACCAGTGGGGCTTGGGAGCCTCTCACTGTGTGCAGGGACCTTTCATCCTGCTGGGCCTTCCTCAGCAGGGTTGCAAGCTAATCTCTCTGACTCAGTTTTGGCACCGTTCACACCGATATCCAGTTTATACATCTCCACAGCAAACGGTTTCTTTATTTGGATTTTTAGTGCACCTCTAATTATTTCATGACAAGGTTCCTGAGCTGAGAGGAGACTCGGAAATCTGCATCAGATTATGGCTGTTTCTCTACAATCAGGGAGAATGAGATGGATCCCTATTGAACGCTGCGAGTTCTACTCTGTTTGAGTTTACCTGAAAATGCCTTTCAAAGTGCGGGCTGTGGAATTAAGTGGCCAGAGTGACTGAGGCAGGTGAGAGCGAGAGAGCAAGAGCGAGAGCCAGAGTCAGAGTCAGAGCGAAAGTACAAACAAGAGAGCGAAGGAAAGGATGCTGGGATTAGAAATGAAGGAACACGCTTCTCTGAGAGAGAACATTTAACCCTCGGTTTTTTGGATGCTGGTCTACTTTTGTGCTGAATGAAACCCACAGGAATGGAAAAGGTCCTGAGTGTGTCTGAGGCTGCTCTGATCAACAGCTATGAAGAGAGGGGCTGAGGAGGAGGAGACAGCCCCTGACCCCTCATCACCCAGAGTTCGGTCTGATAATGACAAGCTGCTCGGAACTGGTTTTGAACTGCCTCTTTGAAGATACTCAGGGGCTTTCATTTGCAGGGACGTCTGTTTCAGCATATTCGGTGTTAAATTAATACTCTCCTTTCTAATTAGAACAGCTCAAACAAAAATGAAAGCAAACGGAGGAACTTGATTCTGGTCACGTCTCATTATTTCCTGCCTGTCCGTTTCTTATTACTTGTAGTAGACTAGTAAACCCGGAGTAGGTCACACGGCCACTCAGGACACTGTCTGATCTTATTTACAGAGCTCCTGCTTGCTTAGTACGGACAACTTTGGACATCGTTCTGTTAAAGAGGACCTCTCAGAACAATTACTGGGACAGCTGTAAAATGGCTCAACAAGTGTTTAAGTCGCACTTTACATTAAGAAAGAGTTTTGTGTATTTCTTCATTTATACCGAACTTAAATTTCTCCTAACACTAAGAACAAAGAATAAAATAAGAAAGGGGTATGCATAGAATAGATTAAAATGCTGTTTTTGAATTTTTCTATTTTAAAGTTTAATTCATTGATTAAGGTTTTAATACATTCATTAATGTCCTGTTTAATACTAGTCACTCTTTTGGCTATTTTCAAATGCATACATGTATGGAATTCCATTTATAATTATATAGGGATATACCTAATTCAAATATTTATATAAAAATCAATGCATTTGAGTTACAAGTAAAGAGAGAAAAATGAAACATATTTAAATTCCTAAGAAATGTTTATGCTGGGCTTGAAAGAGTAACTCAGTTGGTGAAACACTTCCCTCACAAGCAGGAAGACCTGATTTGATTCTCAGTTTCATCTAAACCAAGCATGGTGCTGCACATATGTCACTACAGCACTCTAGAGCGAAAGGCAGAAAGGTCAGGAGTTCAAGGTCATCCTCAGCAGATAGTGAATTAGAGGGCAGCCTGGCCCACATGAGAGCCCATCCTAACAAAGCAGGAATCTTTATTGTAAACTAAAGGGTTCAAAGCAGCTCTTGTTGTCTGTTCAAATGTGATTCATCATTGTCTTTTATTCACGTTTGCAGTATTGAGAGCAGAAACTTCGTCCATGTGTGCCCACAGGTACTTATTCAACACATTCATTGACTTCAGTTTTTTTTTTTTCAGGATTTGTTTAAATCTATTTTTTTCAACTTTTATTAGATATTTTCTTCATTTACATTTCAAGTGTTATCCAGAAAGTTCCCTATACCCTCCCCCCTCCCAGCCCTGCTCCCCTACCCATCCGCTCCCACTTCTTGGCCCTGGCGTTCCCCTGTATTGGGGCATATAAAGTCTGCATGACCAAGGGGCCTCTCTTCCCAATGATGGCCAACTAGGCCATCCTCTTCTATATATGCAGCTAGAGTCATGAGCTCAGGGGGTACTAGTTAGTTCATGGTTATTCTTCCACCTAGAGGGTTGAAGACCCCTTCAGCTCCTTAGGTATTTTCTCTAGCTCCTTCTTCCTTGGGAACCCTGTGTTCCATCTAATAGCTGACTGTGAGCTTCCACCTCCATGTTTGCCAGGCATTGGTATATTTTCCCCCGAGACAGCTATATCCTGGCCCTTTCAGCACCATCTTGCTGGCATATGCTATAGTGTCTATGTTTGGTGGCTGATTGTGGGATGGATCCCTGGCAGCCACTTGACTTCAGTTTTGAGAGAGACTATCACTTTGTAGCCTGCATTGGTCTTGAACTCACAGCAACCCTCCTGCCTCCTCCTCTCATGCTCGGATCACAGCCTTGAGTTAACCTTCCCAGATTTAAGCACAGTAGTGCAACAATGAATTCCTCATGCATGCAGGATGGTCTCAAGGGTAGCTCTATGGCTGTTATGACAACTGCTGAGGGGGTCTCTGTGCTGTAGGAGATCCATTCTAGACACTAAATAACCCCAGGGCTCACTCATTCCAAGTGGTGGAGTTTGGGGAAATGTTTTGTTTTTGAAATTGAAATATTCAGCCTCTTAAAGTATGTGTAGTCATTCTAGAACCATGGAACTCTGTATAGGTAGTGGGATAATATTATCTTCTTTCACCTTCACTTCCTTCCTTTCTCTTTTGCTTTTGTTGGTTTTGCTTTTGAGGCAAGTTTTTGTGTTTTGTTTGTTTGTTTTTATCATATGACCCTGATTGATTTGGATCTTGCTAAATAGACCAGGTTATCCTTGAACTCACAGATGTCCTGTCCCTGAATCTGGAGGGCTGAGATTAAAGGTATGTGCTGGATGCCCAGCAGTTCCAGCTTATTTGTAGGACAACATCTGCAGCATAAATCAGCCACAGCTTGACCAGAATTACCTACTCACTTGCCCATCTAAAGGCTCTCCTGATGAATGGGAGATGAGCTTTGGACTGAGTATACCTTGCTGTTGTCTATAAAATATCAGTTGTAACATTTATGTGAGTGACTGCTTGGGCAAAGGCATGTTCATCAATGATCTTATCCTTTTGGAAATTGACTTTGCCAACTAAGGGGTCAGGTGTATAACCCTCTGTGGTAAAATATCTTTTGCCACATTAAAGGTAACTGCATTTGCCAGATGGCCTTGGCCTGGAGCCTCTGTGTCAACCTGGATGGTGTGAATGGGCTGCTCAGCTTCCTGCCCACTTAGCCACTCCTCCCCCTAAATTTTCAGAAAAAGCCTAATTAGCAGTCCTGACATCTGCCTATCAAGGAATGATGGAAGACGATTGCCTCATGGCTCAAAGATGGGGTCACCTAATGTCTAGTGGGCTGTGAAAATATTTGCCTATGACTTAGTCACCATTTGGACCAGGTTCACAGTGGGGGGGCTGATCCAGAGTGAGTTGACTTGTCTCCATTTTTAATTCTGTCCACTGTCCAGTTCCAATTCTGAGTAGAGTACACCATGCTACCCTATGTCTCTGCTCCAACTCCCTGAGAATGCAGGTATAGAGCCCCATGAATTGTCTCTCTTCCTACAGCATAGCTGTACACCAGTGTTTGCTATGTAGCAGGAGCAAAAAGAGTAATGAATTTAAAGTGCAATTAATGAACTATTCCTTTATTTCTTCCCTCATGAATGAGAAGATTTAGGAAAAAAAGAGCAGATGCTTTCCTACAGAAATATTGAGATTAGGAAGCCGGTCTCTTCTGCTTCTCCTGGGAAATGCTGACTTCTGCTTATCGGTTTCAATGGTAAATTCATTATGATTTTTTAAGTGACATAAGTGACAGACAAACAAGTGCTAATTCTGTGGGCTCCTTTAATATCTTTTTAGTCTTTCCTTTAGTTTTGGCCACATTTCTCATCATAACTGTGTTGTTTAAACTTTTCTGTTTTATGAACATAGTGATTATTTTCATCCTTATGAAAATAATGGGGGTTAAAAGGAACAACTCTTCAAATGGTCCAAGAAAGGGATAAGTCTCAGTTCAAATATTTAATTTTTATATACAAAATATCTTGAAGCTTTATAGAAATACAGTATTTTCTTTAATATTTTGAAATGTCTTTAATTTTTACTAAAAAAATTGTAGAAAAAAAAGTCCATCTAGCAGACCTTCCATATGAATTATTTGAACAGCAACTATGCAGGTGGCAGGTGACAAGGTGAAAGGACAGAGTACACATTTCCTGGAAGCGCTGTTGATGGTAGATGTGCTTTGTGAACTCTCTCCCGATTTCACTCAGGAAGGTGAACCTTCACGTTCCCTTCACAGTTAAGAGGGTAAAAAACAAGTGTAACGTGGTGTCTATAGTGTTCCCTCTGGACTCTCAGATTTCTGTGACATGGCTTCTGTACCCACACCAGTTGCTGTCCCTACAGTTAGTAGTGTCCACAAGAACTAAGGTTCACACTGCCCTTGTGCACACTGTCCCTTGTGCACACTGCCCCTTGTGAATACTTCCCCTTTGTATACTTCCCCCTTGTGCACACTGCCCCTTGTGAATAATTCCCCTTTGTATACTTCCCCCTTGTGCACACTGCCCCTTGTGCACACTGCCCCTTGTGCACACCGCCCCTTGTGCACACTGCCCCTTGTGCACACTGCCCCTTGTGAATAATTCCTTGTGTCTACTTCTCCCTTGTGTCCACTTTCCCTTGTGCACACTGCCCCTTGTGCACACCACTCTTGGTGCACACAGCTCCTTGTCCTACCAAAAGCCTGGAGTAGAAGATTAAGGTTTAATCAAGGCAGAGGTTTAGTCAAGGCTAGCCCAGTGAAAACACTGGAGCCTTTCCTGTTGTCAGTCTCCATTTTTGAAGAGGCACAGGTATAAAACACTTTGAACAGTAGCCTACTGGGTCAAGCTGGGGCCCTGCGTGGAGTAGCTTTGTCTTCCTGAGTTCCCTGTCCTGCTCTGGTCTAACAAAGTCATGGTGATCGAATGACTGCAATGATTCCAAGTTTAACTTTCATTTTCTCAGATGGTTGCAATTCATCATTTTCTGTGTGTGTTGTGTGTATTTTATGTACAAGATGCATGTCTATGTGTCTTCCTCTGCCCATGTATGATACTGAACCAAAGATTAGCCTTTTCTACTAGACTGACTGCCCATGCTTTTGGGATTCATCTGCCTCCTTCCACTGTTCTGGGTTTATAAGCGCCATCATATGTAGACTGAGGTTTTTGTGGGGGCAATGGAGATTTGAACTCAGATCTTAATGCTTACAAATCAAATCCTATCACCCACTAAGCTACCTCCTAAGCCTCTTCATTCTTTTCTTTTGTTCCTCATGTTCTCAGATAGTATAGATGATCTCTTTTCTAGTTAAGGCACGCCTTCATGTCCTACTCCCTCATCCACCCCAATCCTCACCTGTACCCGGGCGAGTTTTAGGGTGACTTTCCTTCCTCACTCAGAGTGTGAGCCCTGGGTAATCTAATCCACTATTAATCTAACAATTGTTGTAAATAGATTGGGACTCTGGCTCCAGGGCCAGGTTGTGTGCCTTGCCAATGGCACCGTCTGCAGTCATCTGAGGGACCTTCAGACTCTAAGCGTTACAGTTTAGGTGTGGTAGGAGCAGAACACTTAGATGGATTTCTAGGGACTGAGTAGTGACTTGTCAGAGTTATCAGTGATGTCAACAGACAAACAAGAGAGACAGTGGCTTGCCAGGAGCTCCAAGAAAAGTTCCAGCTGCATCACTCGACAGAGATGGCATGGTGGAGTCTGAATAGAACCAGTGCTCTCACAGTGGAGGACAGAGTCTCTTCTTATGCCTTTGAGAATGGGGTATTTCATGGCAAGAACCTTCAGCTGGGCTCTTGGATTACCTGGTGGGAGGCAGGAAAGGGACAGTAGGATGAGTGTGACATCCTTAACACCAATACCCTTTGATGTTTGCTCACTTCCCAGGTGAGAAATCCTGTCTGCAGTGGCCCTAGTGAGGAGATGTGTTAGTATTTGTGAGAGGAGAGCAGAGCAACAGAAGCTATAGTTTAAGGACACATTCTTTACACTGAACGTCCTGAGTGCTGCAAACATAATCCTCATCCCTCTCCTCCCCGTCACAGCAATCAGCACCTGCCTCCATCACCCAGGTGGCTGCCCAAGGTGATAAACTCAGTCATTGTGACTTACTTCTCTGTATCTATCACAATTCTGCAAAACAAACAAGCAAAACCCCTTTACTGTCTGCTGATTCCAATGCCTTTTGACCTTCTCTACTTCATTAATTTCTACTGATCTGATGACAGGGCACCCTGCTTCATAGCTTTCCTTAGTGTTACTCCACCTTCTCAGATGGTTCAGTGTCCTGCATTCATTCTCCAGCCCAAGTGTATCTCTCTCTCTCTCTCTCTCTCTCTCTCTCTCTCTCTCTCTCTCTCTGTGTGTGTGTGTGTGTGTGTGTGTAGACTGAGTAGTCAAGAAGAAGAATCATCATGTCCTTCCTCCTCATTTAGAGTTTCTAACTGGTTCTCAGTCATCTCAATGAAAAAGTAGCAACAGATGAATTTTTTTTTTTTCAGGATCCCCAGAGTTTGTTTGTGTATCTGCTCTGTTCATTCCCTGTATTGTGTCTATTGGTTCTAACTGTTGATATGTTCTGTGATAGTTATTGATTTATTTGTCTGAATGTCCTCTTCATTTAACTTTGAGTAGGGTTATCCAAGGTTCAAGCAATACACTAACTTTAATAGGCAAAAGTCACCCTACTCAAAATTTATTGATATTAATTTATAAGTGTTTTGTGTATAAAGTTGGATTTTCTGCTTATATAATAGTATTATTTATCTAGATAGAGAGATCTATGGTCTTCACCCTCCTCTTTATTTAAAAGTTCAAATTACAAGTGCTTCAGACTTGACTCTTGACAGCCTTTCTGTGAAAGCCCACCTAAATCTGTTTGTTTCCTGGGATCCAAACAGCTCTCACCCCGAGTAGGCAGAACATAGTCTCCATGGTGTGAGTGAATAATTGAGAAAGCATTAGAAAGTAAGAAGGAACCAAAGCACTGGTGTCTAAAAGCACTGATATCTACCTGAGAGATGGGGTGGATAACTCTGAATCTATGGAGATCAAGCATAATGCATAAAAATCAAGGACAAAACAGGGATAAATGTGTGGGCTCTCCCTCCCACCATTTTATCCTGGTTATTCCTGGCCTCATTCTCAAAGGAGAAATCTATGAACATCCTCACTTTGAATGAGATTGTTTTGTTCAAGTATAACCCACATTTTTCCTTCTAATGATGGTGATATTAGTTTTTCTTGAAAGACTAGCCACACAGTGTTTCCTTTTTCATCAGAAGAGGCATCCATACTGAGCAGGAACCCACACTTCTGTCTCCCTCTGTTAAGACCTAGGGCTGCTGGCTCCTGTGACTGTCAACACTCCCAGGATCTGTGGGTGTGACTTCCTTTTGCCAAGGGTGTTCTCTGGCTCTGTGGGCCATCTTAATCCTGACTTAGCTTTGCCTTTGCCATGGGATCTCAGACATGGGTGCTCTGTAAACAAGAGGGCGTGGCTCTGTTCCAGTACATCTGTTTACAGAAACTGGCTGCAAACAGTCTTGGCCCGTGGACCATAGTTTTGTGAATGTTAGGTCTGGAGGAATTATTGAAGGGAGGTGGGAATCTAAATGCCAGCCCGGATTAGAGCTAAGCTCTGTATTTCCTGCCATGTTTGTTCCGTTATAAACTGCGCTCTAAGATGAGTGATGTCGTCTGCACAAGTGGGAAGTCAAGAAGGCAGCTGAGCCTGTAACTCCAGTTTAGATGGGTGAGCTCATCAAACAGACCATTGAGTTTTCAACCTCAGAAGCCACTCCTTTAACTTTCATTCTGGAAAGCAATCAGCTTAGAAAAAGAGTTTCCCTGGAGCAATGGTTTCAGTGTTTATCTTAAGGGAGCAAGATAGAGATAAATTTGAGCTACCTCCAAGAGTGTTTGCAAACTGTCTGAAACCAGAAATCGCTCGGTAACTGAATGCTTCCTCATTTAAAAAATGATGGCTTTCTCAAAAAAAAAATTAAAACAAAACAAAAAACAAGCACATGAGAATAGTCTGGTCAGGTCAACAGAGTTTTAATAAGTTCCAGGGTTTACCAGGAATGCGGATTGGGCAAGAAAAGGTGCGGTTTGTAGCTGGGTGCCTCTTCTCATGTGCTATCTCAATGCTGTGTCCCCAGCACTAAGGTCTGCTTTGGGAAAGAAATGTCATCACAGATCTTAAATAAATGAATGCTTTATTCTGTTGCATTGTTCTTAAAAGTCCTGTTCTAACATCAGTTAATCCAGTCTCTCTTGACCATTTGGAAAGTTGTTGATCCCACCTCTAACCACCCTGCACTCCCCCCATTTAGAGTCCTGACAGACCAGGGCCAGAAATTGTTTTTTTCTTCAGAGAAAGATTTGGTTAAGTGTAATGCAAAGGAACTTCTTGGATATCTGAAACTTTTAAGGCCAGGAGAAAGAAAGAGAGAACAAAACAGTGGCTTAAAATTTTTAGAGATTATAAAATACAACAGGTGTGCATGCCTCTAAAAATGATGGTTGCAGACGTCTCAGTCTCAAGAGCTACTCAGGAAGACTCATCTTTCAACTCATTACTTAGATAATTCTCAGATTTTCTATATGCTTCACTTCGAGATTGCTTTTAGTTCATTAGTGCCCCCTGGGTCTGCTGGAAAGAGTATTTTGGGATAGAACCTGTGTTTCACCTTTGGGCTGTCTCCAGCCTGTTCTCTGGTGTAGGAAACATTTTATGATTTGGATATGGACTGTGTTCAGCATTGGCTCACACACTCAGCCATACTGTGGATACTGCAATAAAGACTCAGCAGCCTGGTTCCTACAGCTGGCCTTGTGGAAGCCATCACGGTGAGCACTGAAATCCAGAGTGAGGCTGGTGTAGACTGAACCAGCTGGATTAGTTTCCAGAAGTTTCCATGCATTTCCAAAAATGTATGAAAACCCTTAAATCCCTACGCCAGTCGCCAGTCAGACATACGAGGCAGGATCTTTTTTGTTTCTGCTGGTATTTTATGGGTAGGTAGACCACTTAGTTCTGTCATTCTTTCTACTGATGACCAAGAGACCAAGATGTCGTTCTAAGATCACACTGACCAGAATGTTCATGATTTCACATTCAAGAGCATTAAGTAGAGTTAATGAAAATAGCTAAGTTATCAAGAAACCATGGAAACATATATGGTAGTTTGTTGTTGGTTTTCTACCTTCAAATTTCCCTCCCATTCTTTGAATAATTGCTTGAAATATATTTAGGTCATCAAACGATCGTCTTGTCTTCTCTCCTCTATGTTCCTTTTGTCTTTTCTCTACATCTCTGTATTTCTTCTCGTTTCACTATTCCTTTTTATACTTTTATCAAGAGAAAGACCAGAGTGTAGTGAAATCCTGTCAGAAGATTAGCATGGCCCACATGTTTATGGGTTAGGCTAACCATTTCCGCCTTCTGCAAGGGCTTATTCTGATTTTCTGTTGTCTGTTTTGAAATTAAACTTTCCTGCTTTGAATCAAAACTCTCTGATGTTTTTTCTTTCACGAGCTTTAGTGATGCCTGACCCACTGGTGAACATCAATCCTGGTATCAAGAACACAGTGTTTGTGGTTCTGGAAAACTATCTGACTTCCTGATTTAACTTATAACCAGTTATCTGTAATGCTGTCACAGTATTGTTTATTTATTTGTTTACGTTTAGTCATTCTTTTTGTGTTTGCTTCTTAGCAGTGTTTAGAAAGCATTTAATTTCATGTTATAATTAAAGGAACATAGTAATTTCATTTTGGCAGCATAGACATGGTTTGAGCTAATTTAGATTCAAGCTATAAAAGCTCTAAAAACAACTGTCAACTCTTCCTTTTCTCTCCGTCACATCCTCAGAGCTGGCTGTGAGACTCTCACAGCCCTCCTGTGGGTTGTGATGTGTAGCTTAATTATGACAGTGGATTTCTCCTAATAACCTCTTAAGAGTTTTCAAGAGGAGGGTAATGTTACAAGTTAGAAAAGTAAGAAGGGGAGAACTGACTTCATTCTGCAAAGCCACATTGTTGTATTATTACAGGGCTAGAATAGCAGACTAGGAATCAGAAGTCTGACAGGGACAGTGGCTGCTCTAGGGAAACTGATCTCATGAATTCCATGTTTTCTCTCAGTAGTTTGAGATAAACTGGATGGAGTTTTGAAGTTTACATGGCATGGTCTACCTACATGTACACTCTGATTGCTCATGGGCTATATGACATGCACAGTTATTTCTTCTTTGGGGGCATACCTATTAAAATAAGAAACTTACCAACTCAAAGTATAAGTAAAACTTAACCATTTCCCTGTGAATTCTTGGTTTACTGTTTGTTTTTAATATAAGACTTATAAAAATAAGTCCAAATCAGTAGATAACCATGTCATCTCAATTGCGAAACAAATCAGAACTCATCCGATCCAATACATTAAATGATGTTGAAAATATAATTAATTAATGCTATGAGTAAACTTAGTAATTAAAGTTAGGAAAACTGTAATCAATAGCACAGTGCTTATCAGCTGAAAATCTTGTCTTCTACTCAGCTGTATTTATAGTTTTTCCTGTGATGAAAATGAGGGAGAGGATAAGAAACACTATAATCTGGCCTCAGCAAGAAAAGATTATTAAGTGAGAAGAGTGAGAAATAAGAATTGTATCAACATTCATCAGAGTAGCTCAAAAAATCCCAGGAAAATCTCTGTGTGCTTTGAAAAACTATCAGTCACACAGATACTTGTAACCAAGAGCTCATAGTACAGGAGCAGAGATTCACCGATTTCGTTCTGGAGGGGGAACAGGGGTGTGGCCACTCAGGTACAAGATGAGATGGTCGATTCTCTGAAAGAACTTTGGGTTGTGGAACAGCTCAGACACCCAGGGGAAGCTGGTTCCCTAAAGCTCATCTGCTGAAGTTTGGTCTCCAATGCAATGGTATTAGGGTGCTGGGACCTTAGGAGGCAGGGTCTAGTAAGAGGTACAGAGGTTACTGGACATCTGACTTTGGAAAGAATTGATGCTCACCATTTGAGGATGGCTCAGTCACATCCAGAAAGAAAGGTTGTACCGCAAATTCTCTCCGTGTGCCTGATGTCTCATGACTCTACACGTGTTGCTTTTGCCCTTGTTACTGTCACATGGTGTCCTCTGCTGTGTTACGACACGGTGTGAAACCCTCATAAGATGTGGGTGCCTGGCCTTGACTTTTACATCTCCCCAAATAGGTTAACTCTAGGCTTTATTCTCACCCTTCATCGTGAATGTTTGGGTTTCATATTCCTACGGTTTACAGAAATTAACACTGAAAACTGAAGAAATTCATTCTAGTTGCATGTCCTTTATGCTTTCTTCTTTTTCTGTGTGTTATTTTGTTCAGAGACAGGATTTCATTATGTTGCTCAGGCTAGCCTGGAACATGCTCCACTGTGCCTGGCTCCTTATCTCTCCTAAAGAGAGATGCTGTACCATCACTTTTTCTAACACGCTCAACACTCACCTATACAGATTTTTTTTTCTGCTTCGTAGCCCATACATTCGTTTATAACTACGCACTGTCGAGCTGCTTGACATCTGTTTCAAATCAGATTTTCCCCTCATTTTTATGTATGCCCTCTTGTTCCATCATCTGCATTAAAATGCAAAAGCAGACATGATCTCTTCCATCCTGATTCTTTCCTCTGCTGCAGAAATATAAAAATCCCTCTTTACTGCTGGGTTTTGCAGGTCTCTTCTGGAAGTCTTTGTCTTCTTCGACTCTCTCTTTCTCACCTTTGGCCTCAAATCAGGCGAAGTTTCGAGTCCTTCCTTTTGGCATGCTGACGGCTGACGCACCTTCCCATAAAGGAAAGAGCTGAACAGGTTGGCAGCCCCGAAGCTCTGCAGAGTCTCACTTGCCAGCTCGCAGTGCCCTCTCCACATTTTCTCACTGTCTCCGAGCTGCTCTGAGTTTGGACAGTCATTCGGCAAAGGCATCTGGATCCTGTAATTACGTGTCTGGATGTGTGCGGAGTGTGTTGTTGTTCTTTTAAAGAGAGGCTAATCCCCAATCCTTCTGCTCTCGTTCCTTCTTGTAGGATTGGTAAAATTCTTCCTTTGAATAGGGTCATTCTTTCTCAGCAAGGTAGAGTTTTGGAAGACTGGTGAGAAACAGCTGTGTGACATCTCCTCCGGCCTGGAAGTCATCCTGCTTGTGTAGTGCTGAGGCACTCCTTTAATTAACAGAGACAGAAGCCTGTTTTGAGTTGCCTTAGGGTACAGTGTGAATCCTCCAGTCTTCTCATGAGAACCCTGGCTTTTGCACTATATTTTTGAGGAAGAGATGGCAGGTTTACACATTCAGGAAGTACTCTGATAGTTGAATGCACGGTTTCTAAAGTACCATGATAAATAAACCCATGATTTCCATGCTCCACTAGTAGTAATACATAATTAAATAAAATAACTGCATCATAATTCACCTAGAACCTTCTATGCTGGGTTCACATAAAATTCTTTGCTTCTTTGGCTTGCATTTTCAGCCCCATGGCTTAAAGCTCGTATGTGGAGGAGGGTTACCAAATGTTTCACAGTATTTTTGCTCTCTCCATTTGGTCTACCGTCTAAAAATTCTTTGCTTTTGAAAAACCAGTGATTTGTAATCCTTGCCCTTAGTCTTCTTGTAAATGTATGGGTGAAATTTGAAGTTGCACACTGGTTAGGGACCCCAGTAAAAATGATTCGAAGTGCCTTGCCTTATTGATTCAGTGGTAAAAGTCGATTGAGTTTTAAATTGGGGCATTTGGAATCAAAGACGATTTTTAGGTCAGTGGAGCATCTGACTCCAGCCAGGATAGATGCCTACCTAGTCTTCATCCTGCTGTGGCCCGTGCTTCTTTCTGCCTTAGTAACCTCCTTAAAGAAGAAAGCACAACCTGAGTACATACCAATCTGTAGACACAATTGTTACTTTATTATGTTCTCTGACCCTTTCTCCACTGTCCCAGTCATCTTGCTGACCAACAGCAGATATTAGGAACATTGGAAACCATGCCAGTGAAAACTGAAGGAACACTGAGGGCCGTCAGAACAGTGATAGTCGCTTATTGTGGGATGCATGCCTAATTCTGCCTGCCATGGTTTTTGTGACAACTGTTTCTTTGGATCCCAGACACGTCTCTTTGCTGACTGGTTTTGTGTAGCTGATATGTGCTATGAGGACAGACTTGAGTAGTTCCAGCAAAGTCCACTGTCTTGCAAGACCTAAAGTAATTACTATCACCTGGTCGTTACTGAAAATGTTTGCAGATCCTGATTTGGGGAGTGGTTCCATTTATGCCACTGGTTTTTTGTTTTTTGTTTTATTTTTTTCCCCAGCAAAGTGAGGAATGTGGAGTTCATTTTTCTGCTTATGAATCCTGATGACTTAATTACCTTAGAAAAATTAGGCTGTATTGCAAGCTACTAGAGTAGCTTACAAAGTCATAGATTTAACCTAAATAAACACATTTTGACATAAATGTGGCCTCCTGTGACACCTTGATCCATTCATGCCTCACTAAGTATTTTGATACTCTTATTAGGTGATTATATAGCAGCATAATTAAGTCATTAGTTTAAATGACTTTTCAAAGAAAGTTAATCACCAGGTGAGCATCTCCTTGGACTCAGACTCTGGTAGATTCTTTTATAGGAGAGGCGATTAAAGGAGGAAGGAACATATTAACAACACAGGAAAATGTGTGGCATACCACACCCTGAAACGCAGCTCTAACCTCCCATGAGTGACTGAATAAGGGATGGTCTCTGTAAGTGTCACTGCTGGCCTTTGACAGTCAGTCTGTGGTTCAGCTGTGCTAACACAGTCCAGCCAGCGTGTCCCCACTGCCATAGCGCACCGAGGAGCACTGTGTCTTCTGAGCAACTACTGAGTCCTGTGATGTCATTGTGTTGACAACAGTATTATAATATTTCACCTAATGAGGTCAGAAGGTCTAATGTAATCCCATGTTTATATGATTATGTCTGTGTGGGTCTGTGCATATATGCATATATGCGGTGCCCTTGGAGGCCAGAAGAGGGCACTGGATTCCCTGAGCCAGAGAATTACAGGCAGGTTTGAACTTTTGGGTTTGGGGCTGGAAACTGATCTCTGACTCTCTACAAGAGCAGTGAGCATACTCAATAAATTAGCATATCTCCAGCCTCTAACAGCCTATCCTGTTAGTAGAGGTAGAAATTTGCCGCCTCCCCCCACCCCTGGTCTTCTCTCTAGAGTACTTTTTCTTATAAATTTAATTCTGCTTTTTTGTCAAAGTCAGAGGAGAAAAACCCAACATCAGAAGAAGGCAGTGAACCAGCTAGACACTATGTGCTATATTTATAGTTGACATAGTGGTATGTTAGAGACTCGGGTGCAGTGATCCCTGTGTCCCCGAGTGTTGGCCTTATTGGTCCTTTATGCTGGCCAAATGCTTCTGGTCTCGTTGCTGCCTCTCTGCTTTCCAATGCTGCCTTCATCTGTACAAACACGGCAGCTCCATAAGAACCCTACATTAGGAATGAGACCCTCTAAAACCTCAAACCCCAGAGCACAAATGGAAAATGAAACAAGTTTTCCTAAAAATTATGAAAATTTCAGGGACATATGTTTTTATTAACATTTTTGGTTATCATTTTCCTCCTAAATAATGTGGCTTTCACAAGACAGAGTTGTATCCTGGAGAAATTATAAGTAGTTTTTTGGTAAATATTTGACATAAAATTCAATTTGCATGTATGTATAGCTTGAATTTCAAAATGAATAAATCTATAAAATTATGATCCTGAATTAGGTTAAGTTTCTTTTCTTTGCATATAGATGTCAAATAATTATGACCTCAGGGAATATAACTATGTATTAATTTTTTATTTATGTTAATATAAAGTATGTTAGGTGAAAAGAAACCAGAGACTATTCTCTTTGTTCACTGCATTAAGTATAACAAATTCTAATCTGTTCTGGGGTTTTATTGGCAAGTAAAATTTGGTAGTTAGAATGGAACAAAAAATAAGAGTTGAATTATTTGATTTTACCCAGGGTAAGCTAAGTATAAGATTGCATAGGAGAGGAGTAAACAATGCTGGATGTGGATAAACAGTTAAATATATGTATTCCTCATATTCTACATGTAAAATTATATCCATATTATAACAAAAAACATATGTGCAATCCATAGCTTGACTGGAATTACTGAATATGTTTAAATGCACTTTTCTCCAGTATTTGAAATAATGACATACAATTTCAAAAGTTGCTTAAGGAATGTATGTCCAGCCTATCTGTTGATTAGATAGTATTAGAATATACAGAACAATGGGAAGACAAGGGAGAAGCACATTGATACAAAATTCGGACCTAAAGTAATTCCAGGATAGGAATCTCAGTGGTAATTAAGTCAGCATACGCTGCTCAATTTCAAAAAGTAGGAATCATGATAATCTTCTTGTCTGGATATGATTAGCCCATTAGGGAAAGACTGTGAGGTCATTAAGGAAATTAACATATTCCAGGTGCATTACCGCCCTGGCTCAGTGCCACTGTGGAAATGTGTTCATTCATCTGAAACCAGGGAAAATATAATTTAATTCAGATGTGAGGATAGCAGGCAGTTGGCTTCTTTTCACTGGGCCACCACTCCTTTGCTGGCATAAAAGTACCCAGAATCTGAACTTTTAAAAACGGTGTCTTTTGCATGTTTCAGCGAATCTATTTTATGAAAGCCGTGTTTTAAACATCAAATTCCACCAACATAGCACTAGATGCATGCAATGCATTTTGGGGAATTCTGACTTGAATATTATCTGCAGGGGATTAATTATGTTTCAAGGTCTATGGAATAGGGTAGTGAGCCCACTTTTGTGCATGGTTGCAAACATCTTTGTCTGATTTATTTATTCACTTAAAAATTGTTTTGAGTGCCTGCTCTATGTTGGACTTTGTCTAGATTATGTCCTGATAAGAAATCCATTCCTTCACACAAAACACCCTTTTCGTTCCGCTTATCACAGAGCTCCAGAATTTTCACATTTGAATACAAGACAATTTAACAGTTAGTTTCACCTTGTTAATTCTTTCGTCACCAAGATTCTTTAAGTGAAATATTAGCTATCTGGAGTGTTTGGCATGCGTCTAAACACTTAAATCGAAAGTATGACACTGTTTTCTTTCCTTTTAAATTTCCTTTTATTTATATTTAATTTTATTATATGTGTATGAGTGTCTTATCTTCATGCGTTTTTGTGTACCACAAGTGTGCAGTTCCAGGAGAGGCCAGAAGAAGGTATTGGATAATTTGGTGAATGCAGTTTAGACCTGACAGCATTTCTGCTATAGAGTAGCTTGAAAAACTGTTAGCATTTCTCCTCTCTAATCTAACTTACTTTCTGACCTAGGGATTGTGCACTCAATGTATACTCTTTATCTTAAATGGAACAAAAACAATAACAACAACAAAAAACGTGTGTGTGTGTGTGTGTGTGTGTGTGTGTGTGAGTGTGTGTGTGTGTGTAGGCACACCTTTGAATTTTCAGGTTTTAGAAGTAGAATTTGAAAGTTCATTTTTTAAAGATTATCTTTATTCTTTATGAGCATCATGCATGTATGTAATGCCTTTCTTTTCATCTTCACTACTGGTGCTGGAGAAGCTTCCCAGGATGGCTGTAATTCGTAAATGCATCTGACCTTAAAATTTCCTTTTAATTAATGCTATTGTAGTTGATGCTCACTGTCATCTATTGGATGGAACACAGGGTCCCCAATGAAGGAGCTAGAGAAAGTACCCAAGGAGCTAAAGGGGTCTGCAACGCTATAGGAGGAACAACAATATGAACTAGCCATTACCCCCCAGAGCTTGTGTCTCTAGCTGCATATGTAGCAGAGGATGGCCTAGTTGCCATCAATGGGAGGAGAAGCCCTTGGTCTTGCGAAGATTGTATGCCCTAGTACAGGGGAATGCCAGGGCCAGGAAGTGGGAGTGAGTGGGTTGGGGAGTAGGATGGGGGAGGGTATAGGAGACTTTTGGAGAGGAAACTAGTAAAGAGGATAGCATTTGACATGTAAGTGAAGACAATATCTAATAAAAATTTAATGCTCTTGTGTGTGTTAGTATATATATATATATATATATATATATATATATATATATATATATTATATATATATTTTATATATATTATATATATATATATATATATATATATATATATATGTGTATATATATATATATATATATATATATATATATATATATATATATGATTATTTACTCATTTATTTGGCTTTGTCTCACAGCTTACCTTTTCTCCTCCTGGCATCCCAATATTCCATGAATTTGTAAATTCTAAGGGAGGACCTTTGACCAGTAATTCTTCACAGCATTGCCTGACTCATGTATCTTGGTAGAATTCATTCTTAAAACTTATCAGGGTTCTGAACTCAAAGAAGTCAAGTAGATACTGAATCATCTATTACACAGTGCAAGATGAAGTCCTGTTGGGCATGCTCTCCCAAATAAGATTATAGCCTGACATGTTTTCTTTCACAGAAGACTTTGAACAAGAGAAACTCAACTGTGGGACAGGAAATCATCAGTTAATGTAAAGGTATAAATCGAGCTAAGGTGACTCTTCTTGCTAAGAGGGATTGACTATTTTTTCCCTCTTTTAAAACTCTAGATACATTATCATCTGTTCAAAGAACACATTCAGGATTGTCTTTGGGTTGGGACAGGCCTAGTTGACACTCACTTCCTACACAGGCTGTTGGTGCCAGCTCACTAAAGTCTTCATGTTTTCTGATATAGTCAAGACTTTTGCATTTATTATAAGAAACTATCCAGAAAGGTTTTGGGTCCCTGACACACAGAGAAAATTATTGCATAAAATAAAATTTTTATTTAAGGACCAAAAGACTAGATTTGATTATATTTGAAATTTTTTTATGTTCTACAATCAAATCATCCCCATCACTTGAAAATTGAAAATTTTCTGTATACATACATAATTATTATTTATAAGCAACCTAGCACACAGAACTGTGTACCACACCCCACAATGGCATTTCTGTAGTTTGACTTACTGTAATGTCTATACATGTCTGATTCTATGTAGACACAATTTTAGTGGCTTAACTGTGACATTGAACTTTTGAAGGTCAGCTGTTCAACTCCAGGGTTAACAGGAAGATATTTCCTGTGAATTTTCAAAATGTCATATATTGAACAATCACTCGTGGGTAGATGGCCAAAGACTACATTAACTAGAGTTTACTAGTGAGAACCACTATTTATGAAGTATCTATTTATGGTACCAATAGATATTTAGAATGTATAAGGTATACACATAAGACTAAGCGTGAGTTCATCTTTGAAAAACTGACTTAAGGTTCCTGGGACCGTGTTAGCATAAATTCATCTCTAAACAGTGAAAACAGTTAAAATAAATTCCTTATCATTAGCAACTTTTCATGATGAAAATGGGGCCTAAAGAAGCCACATGATTTGTCGGGATTCACATCACATCTTTCTTTCTTTCTTTCTTTCTTTCTTTCTTTCTTTCTTTCTTCTTTTATTTTTTTGGCCAGTGCAAGAGTAGAGTAGAGGCTCGAATACTTCTGTTCTGTTCTTATACCCACCTGGACTGTAATATCTTAAGAGTATGTAAATTCTCAACTCACTGAGCAATAGCCACATACTGAGCTGAGGGACCCCTGAACATGATCGGTTGTGGAGCCAAGAAGAATTGAGTTTGTCGCGGAGACTGAGTGATTAATACATGGAACATAGAATAGAAATAGAATGTGGTTTTTCCAGGTCTAGCTAGTATAGGGCCAAAACCTACTAGCCAGAGGATGAGAAAGACACAGTGGTCATAGCTGGCTCTAAATGAGGATGAAGTGGGCCATAAACCTAGAAATGCAGGCACCTCTAGAAACCAGCACAGCCTAGGAACTACATTCTCCCAGAACCCCAGGCTGGTAGTCCAGCTTTCTACCCAGCAAGACCTGTTTCTGACTTCTGATTTCCAGAAGTGTAAGAAAGGGACTCTGCTGTTTTCTGCCACTCCCCCCTTCATGGTGACTTGTCACTGGTAACAGAAAACGAATGTAAATTAGGATTGGAGATGCAGTCCTATCCTGCTGTAAGTGAGGTTGATTGGTGTCTAGACCTCAGGAATGAAGGATCTTTATAAACTTGAGAATAAAGAGCACATATGGATTTCTCCTTTTATTTAGGACCCAGAACAAAGTTAGTTTTCGATCATGAAACCTCCCTCATTTCTACTTGCATCATATGTGTAGCAGATTTTCCTCTGTGCCTGGAAATTAGCAAAAATCTTTGCTATAATCTTTTCGGTCTTTCTTTCTTTCTTTCTTTCTTTCTTTCTTTCTTTCTTTCTTTCTTTCTTTCTTTCTGGAAGCTGTGAGACTTGATTTAAATAAATATTGAAGTTTCCATCCTATTTCTATCAGATCATAGTTCTGTCTTAGGAACTTGATTTCTTACCCATTTCATGTAGATACATTTGTGAATGTATTCTGTTAACCCGGGGTAATGCTATTCATGGGGTTGGCAATGTCCCTTTGAAGGCTTCTGTAGCAGAAACAGTCATTTGCATATTAATTCTCTACAGCTAGTGAGGACTGGGCTATAAGAGCCTCCTGACTTTGATCCTGTTCATTGACAAACTGGTTTTCAAGACCTCCATTGCTTTCTGCTCCTTTGTCTTTGCTCACACACTCACATTGTCTTTGTCCTTGGGATTATTTGGGTTCACTGGCCTTTTCATGTCAACTAAAGGGCTGTGGAGGTGACCTCCGCAATCCCACGGAGGCTATAATAGCTCTCAGCCTTTGTTTCCTGGGTCCTCCTCAGCAGTCACGCTGAGGGCAATTTTATTAAGACCAGGCTGATTTGATTTCTTGGAAGAATTCCTGGGAACCTTGTCACATGAACTTCAGCAGCGTCTGCATCTGATAAACAAGGACAGTATTCAGGTTCCAGTCGGAGAATGAGTAAGCAGACACAGCTGGAGAACAGGCCAACATCACACCACAGTATGTCCTCCGGTTATTAGCTCTTCACAGTGGCTGCTTAGTTTCCTTCCAGGAGTCATGCCAAATGGTGTCACTCAGCTGAGGGTGAGCCACCCAGTGATGCTTCACCATCCTCACTTTTGTCTTTATGGTATTATGATGGGCAACTGCTAAAATCAAACCTCAAAGTTGGTCAGAAATAATGGAGTCGCCTTTGTTTACATATGACTTATCAAGAAGAGACCTTAAAACTATAGAGACTCAATCTTGTGTTTGTGAATGTTTTTTTGCGTGTTATGTAACAATTTAAAGAAAATATTCAGTTGGTTTTTTTTTTTTTTTTTCATGACTAGGAAATTCCACAACATAACTCACAACCATTTCCTTTAGAGCACTGGTCTAAGTATCTTTCCAAGACATGTTGAAAATGTTAGTTAATAGTAGAGTTGTATGATAGTATGATAAAGCATTTGACTTGTTTCGGGTGGGGGGGCAGTGAGTGGAAGTAAGTGGCTTCCTAGAGATCCCTTAGTGGCAGGGAATACTTGATTTTAACGGTGAGATTCGGGCACTATTGATATAACACTTGCCTCAGTGGGCTCAGGATGTGAGCTGACCTCCCAGGAAAGAACAGTATAGTCAGAAGTTCAAGTTGAACAAAGTATGCCATGTAATAGGTCTGAGCCAAACTCAAGGAGAATAGGATCTGAAGAACAGGCCTCTTTAATTCTTCTATGTAATAAATCTTCCTGAGTGACAGACATCAACTTTCTAAATGACACTTCCTGGCTAATAGTTCTTCTGGGGCTCAGGACCTTGAGGTTTCGCTTCTGTGTCTTTCCAGGACCACACTTCATTTGGCCCATCCTTATCTGCACCCTATCCTAACACTTACAGTCACAAGTGTTGCTTTTAGAGTTAATTGAGCCTAAGTGTGTTGCTGCAAGCCCTGTATCTGTATTTGTCAGTCAGGGTGCCACTGGGCCGAGAACTCAAGACACTTGTATGCTTCGTCCGAAGTTAAGTGATACTGGGTGGAACTGTGCAGTATGGCTATAAGTTGTGACTGGAATCCATACAGCGGGGTCACAGTTGCATTGAGACAATTATAATTCTCCTCAATATCTATTTGTCTTTGTATCATAAAGTTAATTTTAATGCTCACGACTGGAGTTTTGATGCTTTGACTAAGGCTCAATCTGTTATATGCTTGCTGTGCAGAAATGTGAACCTGAGTTCAGATTCTTGTTACCATTGTAAAAAGTTAGGCATGGTGGAACACACCTGTATTTCCAGAGCTGGGGAAATGGAGACTGGGAAACCTTGGGGCCCCTGGCCAGCGAATGTAGCCAGTAAGAAAACTCAAGGTTCAGTGAGAAATTGTCTCAGAAAAGAGAGGGGTGGGGGAGAGATCAAGGAAGACACCTTTGGTCAAATTCTGTCTTTCCCACATGGTTTATATGAACACATATAGTCACATATTATTTTCAAAATAACAGGATTTTGATAATTAATTCTTTACTTGATAAAATACACATTGGAATACATCACTACCATTTTCATGTTGACAAACTCTTAGCCATTCTGCAGTGATCAGGCATATGGGGAAGAAACTTCTCAGTTTTTGATAAAGCTGAAATTACCAATTTTTTTGATTACACAAATTCCTGCTTCCAATTTTTTTGATTACACAAATTCCTGCTTCCATTTGTGACAAAATTGGATTGAAGGCTCTGTGGTGACTGTTTGGTAACTCTGATAAGATACCAGTTTATGTCATGTTACCGAGTTAGGTGAACTACCATCTAATTGTACCCTGACCGGAGTATCTGAGATTGAGGGACTGCTATCATGACATCATAAAAGAAGTGTTCTGCTCTGACTCTCCCATGAGCCTAACCCCATCTTCAATTCCCATAATCTATATTATTGTTTTGTGTTTATGTGCACAAAACATATACAGAAGCCCACTCATGACTGAAGTCATGTGGATTGTTTTAGACAGGAAAAAAATACACTGTTTAAAGTATAGTTATCTTCAAATCTCTATGGTGAACTGAAAGGAAAAGCTTTATGGTATTTAATCGAACTGTAATATATATATATATATATATATATATATATATATATATATATATATATATATATA
>LR750344.1:228531-281819 GCA_902729485.2 Mus minutoides | reverse complement strand
TATGTGTGATAATGGTTAATTTGGAAAGTAATTACATTTTGGATATATCTTTTATTTTACAAGCTGGTAGTTTCCCTGTGTTGACACATAAATTAGGCTGTTTTTTATTTAAAAAAAAAACTTCCAATTTTGTTCCATTTGTTTTAAGATCCTTTTGAGATATTCCGAGTTACCTATACATTTCAGCTAACTTTTTTTTTAAGTGAAGAAAGGACTTTATTTGGTTCATCAGATGACTTTTATATGTTCTCTAATCTCTTTACCTGTTCAGTATAACTATTCTAAATAGTATTTTAAGTTTTCATATAAATTCCTGTATATTTACATCTTGTATCACATGGAATTTAAGTATCAGAGAATAGTGACTGCGTGGACGGGGGTGAATGCAGAGACTCTCTGTTGCCTGAGACACTGAAAATAAACAACTTCTGTGGCACCCATCCTAAATAACTCAGCCATACTATACTACTAGGGCTAGGAAACATCACATAAGAGTGGACAGACACAGGGAGAAGTGAAAAGATGCTGTTAAGGGCTACAGACACCGTTCTCAAGGCTCCACACCACTGCAATCATTAATTCACATCAACTGTACTCACTAGATCCATGTAGAAGCAGCCCTATCAACAATCAGTCAAGGAAAGGGGTGGGCTCATGGGCCCTATTGTGTCCCTCTAAATTATTGACTCTATAGAATTAGAGACAGGGGAGTCACTGTCTTTAGTTGTGCACACCGAGGTCATATAGAAAAATCTGGTCTCAAAGCAATTAAATCAAAGCAAAAGCGTCTGGCCATCTGAACCTGGAACCTTCAATCTAACTGAAGCCTACGCTGATGTCTTTCTATAACCAAATAACATAAAATAAAATATGTCTTACTCAATCACAAGCATCCAGATGTTAGTTATGTAAGTAGGAACCCCATCACAACCACACACATTGTTTTTCACCTGGATAAAGCAGATGGCTCCTGGTAGCCAAGTAGTTTTCTTTGCGTAGGTGATTGGCCAGTGTTCTGAGGGCTCTTGGCATGCCTGCCAGGTTCTGAGTGCTGGCTCCCTGGTGTAGGAATCCGTTAGTGTTTAGACAAACCTTCTTAAATTTATTTTGTCTGAAGAGTTCTTTTCACAAGAGGAAGATATATCTCTTATTTATGCTCACTTCAACATTCCCCTCTGGGCAAAAACTCCAGGTGTCTGTGTGCAGGAGTGGGGTGGAGCAGGCTGATGGAACCCAGAAGTCTGGCTTGCTCACCACATCACACTTAAATAGTTCTGTCTTTCTTCACTGGCAGGCTTTCTGGGACTGGAGAGATAAACAATTTGTTGATATTGTTCTTCCTTTCTTCCAGGGCTTGGCTTTGTTCATCCACAATTCAGCATCAGATTTCTGGCTTTTAAGTTGTTACACGCCTTATATACACTTTAAAATTTCTGGAATAGATATATACCTTTGTCTTATCTAAATGAAATTTTACTATTGTGTCTTAAAATATATCTTTTGAAAAGCATAAAAAATAAAGGAGACATGACACCAACCATGAAGTGCAACAGTGGCTTATTTTCTGATCCTCTAAAATGGAGTTACACAAACTACCTGACAAAGAGTTTAAAGTAATTTTATAAGGAAACTTAACATACTGAGAAACAGAGAAATTGGGGAACAATAAATGTCTCAGATGAGAAATTAATAAGAAATTAAAACAAACACTCAAACTGTCAAATTCTAAAGCAGAAAAATGCAACAAAAGGAAAGTTTAAAACCTGAAAGTGTCAACAGCAGGATTAATGAGACTGAAGAGAGAAGCTGGGATTTGGAAGGAGGGCCATTTGAGAATACTATCAGAGTAAATATAGGGGAAAGAGGGGGGAAAGAGCAAAAAGCAGTGCTTCTGTGCTATGGAATCCATGCTGATGTCCCTGGTCTGTGCTGCCCCTGGGAACCATGTGTATGTCTATGAGTCATGCTCTCACCGGCCAGTACAGGCAAGGGAACATCTTTTGCAGGGCTATCAATGATTGAAGATTCAATACTGAAATGAGAGATATTAAAGGCTTTTGTGACAACCTTTCCCTCACCAATAAAACAAAAACAAAAACAACAAAGAAAAACGGTCCAGACAAAGAGCAGTTGAAGAGAGTCCTGTAGGAAAGATGCTGAAATGTAGCTCTTCACAATTGATGGCTTCTGGTAGGGGGTTAGGAAAGGACTCAATTATCTTTCAAGTGTTGGCCATGAGAAGCTTGATCATGTTCCGATGAGTGTATGGGCAACACAAATTGGATTTGGGTTGGGGGGTGTTGGGGAGGGTGCAAGGACAAGAGGTTGGTCCTGGGAGGGATGGGAACAGAGTATGATCGGGGTGCTTTGTGTGAAATAATGAATAAAGGTATTGTGTTGAGAGAAAGAAAAGAGTGATGCTCTTCATGGGCCGCCATTGTAAAAGTGAATGTTTAGATCGTGGGAGCTGTGCAGGAAGGGACAAAGGCATAGAGCTTATTACCTACATCATAACAAAAGGAAGAGACAAGGGAGATTCTCAGAAGCATAAAGAAAAAGTAGCCCACAGGGTATGAAAGAGGTTAGAAGTACCTCTTCAAGGAGGCTTGAAAATCAGGGCTAGCTTAGCAAAGAGTTGGATGGTGCAGTTAAAAATCTTGAAAAAGAAACCATCCAGAGTATTGCACACATGAAAGTCATCAATCAGAAATGAAGAAAGAATAGGAATTCCCCACATGAATGGGAGTGAGAGAGCTCTCGTCACAAGAACTGCCTTAAAATATTCTGAAGGGCCTTATACTGTAATACCAGGACCTTGATGTGCAAGCCCTTCCCAACTTTAGCAGGAAGGCTACAAAGTAAGTTGAGAAAATAGGGCAACACTGCGCGTGATCTTTAAGGTGATTTTAAAAGTATCTTGGGGCTGGTGAGATGTGGGTAGAGGCCTGAGGATGCCTCAAGGTATCAGGAGAGAATTCATACTGAGCGCTGTCCTTCGACAGGTAGGCCATGGCTTGTGTGTACCTGTACACATACACATGTGAACCCAGATACACACACACTAGAAATGTTAAACTAGTCTGGTATCTTCAATTTAGAACAGTTAGTTTTTAACAGCATAATGGGAGTTCACACTGTGAAATCAGATGTGGGACTGGCTGGATTAATCATGGCTTCTTTGTCATTTTTAACTCTAATTATGATCTTGATACTATTTTAAGTAATCATTACATGCATGCACCAAATACGCTTTGGAGAACATCTCTGATTTCCTGTCCTCCGTGGCAGCAGTAGGACTGCGTTATTAGACATCTAACTCAGAAAATATTAAAAGAGTCCCTTGTCCCCAAGCTGAGACCTATCAACTCACCCATGCAGAGGAAACAGATCCTATGTCACACTTCCTTCATGTCTCTAAGTGAAGCAGAGACACACATGAATTACTACTGACAGACAGACACCATGCCAGGACTTCTGATTGCTCTGCTGTATGACTGTTCTCTGGACTCTTGGCCAGCTTCTCTGACACTTCTCTGAGCCACATGCGTCTAGATGATTCTGCCTTTCTCTCCCTTTCTCTCCATCAGGTGGAGTGAATGTAACTTGAAGTCTCTGTACCTCTTCTGCCTCCTCTGGCTCTCGCTTCAGTTTCTGATACAGCTATTTTCCTTAATAAAATTCTTGCATATTTAATCTTATTTTAGACCTGCTTCTTGGAGGATGTGGAGTCACATTTGTCATAATTTCTATTAAATTAGAATAGTCTTAAAGGGTCTAACACCAATGGAATATTTTGATATTTTTAATTTCTTTGACATTTTAAGTAATTATTTCAGGTGGTATTTTTAAACTTTGGTGTGTTTTATAAAGAAATCTAATTACATCTCTTGGCTGGTGATGGTCCCTCTAATGTTACATGTTTGGGCTTAGCATGGCAGTAGATTCTTTTTCAAAAGAAGTGAGAAGTCTCTCTTTATTTTACTGCTAAAGTCATCATCACCATGCAATGTGCACGGTGTGGTTTGTGCGGTTCTAAAGTGTGAGTTTAGCAGGTCTCTTTGAGGATTGCTCTGAATGAAGATTAGATTTCCAGACGTCCAGATTGTTCTCTGAGCGAAGCAAAGTAGCACATTTCATTTGTGGGGCATCCAGAACGTCACAGTGGACAAGAGCTCCAACAGCATTCATAATTAATTGTTGAATAAAACATTTTCAGTGTAGAAGCTAAAACAACTTCCACCCATTTTTGTGTGAATGCACTTCTGAGATGGACATACTAGAAACATATTAGGAACATCCAATCCTCATAGTACCTTTTTCCCCCCTCTGCCAGTGGGATGTCTTCATCTCCCATGCCTCAGGGCTCAGAAAACCCTGTGGTAAAAGAGGTGGGAGGAGTGTCAGACCCAGAGAGGATCAAGAACACCAGGAGAACAAGGGCCTCTGGACCATGTGAGCAGAGGTCATATGGACTCACTGAGACCGAGGCAGCAAGCACAGGGCCTGCACAGGTCTGCTCATGGTCTTCTGTGTATATGATCTTGCTTTCCATTTAATACTCTTATGGGACTCCTGAGTGTGTGGATGAGCAGGCCTCTGATCCTTGTGCCTACTCCCTGGCTCTTTTACTTTTCTTCGTTTGCCATGCCCGACTTTGATGTGATGATTTGTGTTTAGCTTATTACATTTTATTTTGACATGTTAGGTTGCTATCTCTTAGGAGCCCATTGTGTTCTAACAAGAGACAGAAATGGAGCAGATCTGCACGGGAGGAGAGGTGAGGAGGAACTGGGAGGAGAAGAAGGAGGGGGAACATTAATCAGAATATATTGTATGAGAAAAGAATCTGTTTTTAATAAGGCAGGAGGAATACTGTGATGATTCTAAATGACCCATCTAATGTCCATGGCTATTTGAAATTGTGGAAGCTTAGGGAAACCCTTTAAGTCCAATACATTAAATACCATTGAGTAGGAAGAATTTGTGAAATCAGCTTCCATATGTATTATGTATTTATGCTCCAAATAAGCGATAACATTAAGTGTTGACAGAGAAACAGGAATACGAATGGTCTACGGTATAGCAAAAGAGAAAGCAGCCTCTCCTCTTCCTCCTGAGCTGCTAATAGCTGATGACCTTTCCCAATTCTTCCTATGATTGCTAAAGGGGGCGAAGCTGTGAGGAGGTAGGGCTAGATCTCCTGGCATTGGAGTTATAGGCCATTGTGAGCTGCTTGAGGTAGGGGAAGGGAGCCACCTGAGTCCTGTGGAAGAACAATTCTCTTAATGCTAACCACTCCTCCCAGCCCCAGCGAACTATTATGATACTGTGAATGCTGCCATATATCTATAGTGGAGGTTGTGGGTAGTCATGGTAGAAATAATATATGACCCAGTGGGTTCAGACACAGCTAGGTGGATTAGACAGTATATCTGTGTTATATTTTACAATGTTGTTGATAGCATTGAATCCAGGAAGTGTACCCTGAGCTCTTAGCATAGCATGTTCCTCTCCTTCAGTCAAGCACTGTCCTGTCCTTAATGAAAGCAGTCATT
The DNA here is from genome assembly GCA_902729485.2 of Mus minutoides. Taxonomy (NCBI): domain Eukaryota; kingdom Metazoa; phylum Chordata; class Mammalia; order Rodentia; family Muridae; genus Mus; species Mus minutoides. Next base: position 276,264 of record LR750344.1, on the reverse strand, counting down.
GCTGTGGGAAACTTTCAAAAGTTATGTAATCAGATAAAATAATGTGAAAGAATGGTATTGCAGACCATATGAGAGTTAAAGATATTAGCACCACAAAATAAATGGATTACTGAATCTAAATTTAATAATAGCACTTTCATGATTTCATATCTTCACATAAGGAGAGGATGAAATAGGAAGGACCTCGTTGTGCCTTGCTTTGACATGGGAAATGTAAATAAAGAAAATATCTAATAAAAAAAGGAAGGACCTCATTGTTGCCAGGCCAATGGAGGGAGAATATTTACACTTGTAAAACTTGATTTTTGACTATGTGTTCTGGTCAATAAAGGTGAACTTTTAAAAGTTTTGTTTCCATATTTCAGGTTCCTAGTGCTAATGGTATGGCTAGTTTATGAAAATAAATGTGACATAGAATTAAAACCATAGAATTTTTGGTAATTGCATCAAGAGTCTTTGTAGCAAACATTGGTGTATAATGTGATTAATTTTGTACTAATCTACTGTTTTTCAGATCGGAAGTTGAATATCATTCTTTTAAAGAGGATTGTGTGTGTCCTGAAGAGGTGGTTGCAGTTCTTACCAAGTCTTTTAAAGTCCACTATCATAATGTGGCCTGTCTTTAGTCACATGCCAAGTGTAGAATCATCATTTCTAAAGCTATGTCTTCCATAATTTCTTAAGTACATTGAGAACAAAGGTAGCAGATCCCTACAAATCCATCTTACTCCAGAGACTATTCCAGAAATAGTAGTACACGTTTTGGGCTCTTAATCTCGTTATTTTGCACCATGCCAGATTACTGCTTTGCAAATGAGTAGCATATTATTTCTTCTGTGGTCTTGTGGTCTCATATTAATCCATTTTCACAATGGAAACCCGATGGGTTAGATCACTTTCCTAGGTTTGCATCCCAAGGGGTATCTAACCTATGTTGCTTATTTTAATTAAATTACCACATTTTCCATGTGATTAAACGACTGAATAATGAAGACTTCTGGGACTGAGCTTTAACACACTGCACATTAATATGAGCAGTGGGGAGGAACATGTGATTTTACTTTAAAATCTTTTAGTAACAATTTTTCACTTCTCCCATTTTTTTTTCCCAGAGCAAATGTGAGTTTCAGGGCTGGGGAGCACTGAGGAGCAGTCTCTGGAGCTGGGGAGCACTGAGGAGCAGTCACTGGCCCTGGCCAACAGTGAGTTGAAAGGGCACCTTTGAAGGAATTTTAAGCCCTTGAGATGTGGCTGCAGATTCTTGGTAAAGGCCAATGTCCTTGGAGTAATGATGATAGCTGTAGCTGCTGGTATGACAAATGCAGAGCGGAGTGCGACTGTGAGTGTCAAGCTGCAAGGCTCACATAGCCTCTGGGAATGCTGTGACCATCGTGGAAGGAGTGAGCCTTAGTAATTCTGACTGGTCCACTGCACACTACACTTTCTGATTGATTAAGAAATGCCTACCTTGCCATGAATCTAGAACATGGAGAGGATGGAAGGATGATGAAAGAAGTTTATTTTCCTTCAGACATAAAAAGACATGCTAGCAATATTTGAAAGTTTTTTTTTTCTTTCACTATATTGGGAAAACATTGAAAAGTAGCATTTTTTTTTGCATTCTTTTCAATGGTTGAGAAAGACTGTAGCATAGGGAAGTGAGCACAGATGTTTTAGGCTCAAATATTGGTTCCCTAGATGTCCGTGTCCCTAAGTACCAGTGTTTTAAATCTGTATAATAGGGTTGTCACTGTGTGTTCCACAGGATTATTCTGATTAAGTGAAGAGACATCACTCACATGTGCTCATGGTCTCATACAAGATGCTCAGTAAATCTGAGGACCTTTTTCCCTCCTTTTGGCACCTTCCACCATATGCAGGCAATACCAAAACCAGATTTTTATTTTCATTTTTAAAATTTTCTCCCCCTTTAAAGCCAAGAGGTATTTAAGGAAAATACTGCACTCATACCAGAGATGGATAAAATGCATGCAGTTGGTCTATTAACTTTGCAGTTAAGAGATTTATTCCCTAGCTCGTTTAAGTATTTTGAGAAACATGCTGTTACATTTAAACATGAAACTTCTCTCCCCTGCACTTGGTGAAGTCCTTCCAGCTTCCTGTCTTCAAGCTCGGAAATGATGAGGTTGAAAGAACTCTGGTCTCAAGACGCTGACATTTCTGAGCTGACCACGAAAGTTCATTAGACTTCTCATAAAAGCCTCAGAACCTTCAAATGCAAAACATTTGGATAAAGGCTGAGTCAAGGGACAGGATGGTTGCTGATCTCTTTGTTGTACCATTTGTCAGACTCTGATTTGTGGACTATAGCGTCCCAGAGCTCTCTCAGAGGCTGCGTGCCATCCAGTCTATCTTATTCCCCGATGTTTGTGTCCCTTCTGCCCACGACTCACTTCCGGGACTGCCCAGCGTCGTGGCGTCATAGCTATTTTGCCTGTGGTTTTCTCCCACTTTAAGGCATCTTTTCACAATTTAGACTCCTGGGAAGAAAATATAAAGTCTGACTCACTTAGGGGAATGTCAATTTACATTTTAAACAAATATTTGCCCCCAAACAATATCAGTAGAGTACCACGATCTTAGTGTACCTCTAGCCAGAAATAGGTTCCAGCTTGACCTCTTGTTGTGAATAAATAAGATCGCATTGCTTGTAACCATGGAGAAAACCAGAGCTAACAGACACGTATACATAGAGAGCTTTCTCCAAGGAACGTGGATGCCACTGAAGAGAAGATAAATTATCTTTAAAGATGTTTTTCAGATTGGATTGCTCTTAATAAATAACTGCTCTACACACTGTCTTTCTTGGAACCAAAGAATGCCTTTGGTTGTCTGCCTGTTCTATTTGCTCACAGAGGGAGGGCCACGTGGAAAACATGTGATTGCCTCAACTTGAAAGAATTTAGGACAAAACACAAGCATGCAGTCCTGTGAAGGCTGTAAATCAGTGGCGATGTCTTGAATTCCTACTATAGGAGCACCACTGCAGAAGCGTATTAAGGAGATGGGAACATGTAAAAATAAGTGACACAGGCCAAAGATGTCAAGATGCCAAGTGACCACATAGTTTTGAAGAGCAACAGTCCTTAGCAAAGGTCATTAATGGTCTTCTAGGGGTATTGGAAATGTCTGGAGATCCTTTTGAGTGTCCTCACTGTGACGCAGGTGGTGCTGAGGGCAGCCTGTTGGATGTGAGGAGTGCCTTCTTAGTAGACTTCTATCCTGGCTCTGAGGTTCAACCTTAGCCAAGTACTGGGGTGTGTCTCCTCACTGGTCTCAGTGTTAGATGTCTATAAATAGTGGGCCTCAGCTTTGTCTCCTTTGATCTCAGCTAGGAGTTCATATCCTATGGTGAAGTAGCTGCTAACCACCTACTGTACGACTTTGTCTTTAAACAATGTCATGTCCATTGTCTACCAACTGACACCCTTGAGCCTATGAAAGCATAATAGAAATACTCTCAAATGTGGCTTGAACATTGTGACATCCCAGTCCTAGGGACGACTGAGGACTACTTTATGTTACAGGCTCTCTTTGTCCTTCCACTTTGGAGAGTTAATCTTGTAGTCTGGACAGGGTTGATCCATGCTAGCTACCCTTGACTTTTTCCTCTTTAGAGAATTCTTCCCTAATCCTCATGTCAGAGGAACTGACATGAGGTCCTCATTCTCACAGGAACTGACACAGCCTTATACCTTGGCTTTAGGCTACAGTTCTAAGAAGTCCTTAGATCTTCATTTTCCCCATAAGCATAAAACCAATTAGTCAGCACATGGAGTGCTTCTAGGCAGTGGCTGGTGAGTAGTGGGCCTTGGCAGTCAGTAGTGAGCAGGTAAGTGGCACACGCTGCTAAGCATACCCAAAGGCATGTGGGAATGGCTTTAGCCAGATTTCAGCTCTTGGGATTTGTAGGAATCTAGTATTGCCTGGTCCTGTTTCTTCAGTGGAAGAAAATGAAACATTTGGTCTGGCTTATTTTTTCCACATCTCAGGGAAAGGACAGCATAGCTCTCTGTGTTCTCTCCTTTCATTGTTGCTGATTCTTAGTTAATGTTTACAGGAATTTATTTATAGTGTGCTCATGTCCTTATTGGAGAGCAATCTCCTAAATAAGTCCATGACATACCATTGGTTTAGTTTCAAAGTATTTAATTTTCACATACCAGTATATAGTCTGTTGCTTGTAAAGACAAAGGGCATGTGGAAACATCCTGGAGTTGAGTTTCAGAGATGACTCAGTCAGTATTGTAAGGCAAGCTCAAGGCCTCGAATCAGCCCTCACCACCCAGAAAATAAGCCAAACATGGTAGGATGTGCTTGAAACCCCGGAGCTAGAGAGGCAGAGGCAGGCGGATCTCTGGAGCTTTCTGAACAGCCAAGCTAGTCCACTCAGAGAGTTCTAGGCCAATGGGAGAACCTGTCTAACAAAAACAAGCTTATACTTTGATGTCTATGTTTGCAAATAGGCACAGCCATGCAAATGCACACATAAACACATACACACATGTACACACTCATAAGTGTCTGGAATTTCACATAATAAACCTATTTATTTCATTCATCCTCTGAGCTAAGTGTCAGGATTTGCTAGGCACTATGTCTTCTTATAACTATGAGAGGTTTGTTTCCTTGCGCTAGAATCTTGCCTTCTCGTGGCTAAGAGGTGTGCTATCTTAATGATATTTGACTATATTCAGACAGAATTTCTTTTCCCAATTAATATATAGTACAGAGTGAAAAGCAACTCTGAAGTATGAATCTATACCTGACACCTAAGTTAAGGAATTAAAGATGTCTAAAATCATCTTTAATAGTCGGACTCAGCTTCAGTCTTTCAATGCCATGTCATGGTCTGATTGTCATTATTTTGAGTAGAAAAAGTGAGAAATGGAAATGGAGAGGGTTGGCAATAAAATAGAAAAGAAATAGCGGGTAGAGAACAACAGTGGCTGAAAGCTGATTCTTCCATAGGCTGAATGGCAGACACATGGAGAGGAAGCAGAGCCAAGGGAAGGTCTGCCATGCAAGCTCGAGGTATGGTTGGTGGGGATATTTGGATTTTGATTATTTGAAGCAATTCCCCAAAGAGACACAAAGAGTACATTAATGGGCTCATTTTAAAAATCATCTTACATCTTCATTTGGTCTCATTTATATTTCTATGGAGACATCATTCCATGTACACAAAGAATCTTATTATAATTTTTTTTTAGCTGTGCTGGGAACTTAGGGCCTGAAAATCCAGCTACTCAACGAAGCTGACACAAAGAGATGGTAAGTTCCAGACCAGTTTGGGCAACTCAGTGTGAGCCTGTCTCAAAATAGAAAAAAAAAAAAAAAAAAAAAAAGCATTAGGGAGTGAGTGTTTGCCTAGCATGTTTGAAGACCTAAGCTCTTCAGCACCACCAGGGAACAAAAGAACGTCATTTTTGCATCTAACTCTATCACTCTAGGCTATATTTGCTACAGATATTTTTAAAATTTTCTCTGCTCTTATAAGGCATCCACTTGTAGCATTTATAGGTCTGTTGCTCATTTTCCCTCTTTGCAAGCCCAGTTACTAATTAATCCTAGAGCTGATCATCAATCATACCTTTACAACTAGATGTGCACGCGTGGTGGGAGATTTCAAATGCAGAGCCAAAGGCATGCAAACTCTTGTCGGCCCAGTTCTGGCTTTGCATTATGCATGAGAAGACACACTTGGCCATGCAGAGTTACTGAATTATGAAATAAATGCAGCGTGCTCATCCAGTTTGCGATGAGCAAGTGACAAGAGGATTAAGACAGGAACAAGGCACGCTGCTGTCAGAACGCCAGGCTGTGGGCTGGCACATGCTCCCTCATTGCTGCTCACTACCCAACTGAGTGAGGCATCAGTGCAGTCAGGGGTACTGGAAGCAGAACACCAATGTAGTGTAGCAGGAACAGACAGACGTGACTAGGCTTTCAGCTGGACTCTCTGCTAAGGTCCCACAGAACACAAACATGGTCATGGCTCTGCCTGTGCAGAAGTTAGGAAGATGACAGGAAGCTGGCTCAAAGCTGGCAGTCAGAGAAGCAGGAACCCACAGAACTTGTGGCTCTGGCTATTAAGATTAAAGGTGCCCTTGGCTTGAAAAAGCATACTCAATATCTTTTGTCTTACAGAAGCTTTGCAACTTTATGAGGTCCCATTTGTCAATTCTTGATCTTACAGCGCAAGCCATTGCTGTTTTGTTCAGGAATTTTTTCCCAGTGCCCATATCATCGAGGCATTTCCCCACTTTCTCCTCTATAAGTTTCAGTGTCTCTGGTTTTATGTGGAGGTCCTTAAACCACTTAGACTTGACCTTAGTACAAGGAGATAAGAATGGATCAATTCCCAGTCTTCTACATGATAGCTGCCAGTTGTGCCAGCACCATTTGTTGAAAAGGCTGTCTTTTTTCCACNTGGGAAGAGAGGCCCCTTGGTTATGCAGACTTTATATGCCCCAATACAGGGGAACGCAGGGGCCAAGGGGTGGGAGTGGGTGGGTAGGGGAGCAGGGCCGGGAGGGGGGAGGATATAGGGAACTAGCTGGATAACACTTGAAATGTAAATGAAGAAAATATCTAATAAAAGTAGTAAAAAAAAAAAAAAAAAAAAAAGCATACTCAATATGTGCTTTGGTTTTGGTGTTTTGCATTGACTGATGTTTGTATATATGTTCATGTGTTTATATGCCTGCACGTACATATATGTGTATACATGTACATATATGTCTATAGATGTGAATAAATGTATATATGTATACATGCATGTTTTGGGGTATATCTACATGTATGCCTATATGGATGTGTTTATATGCAAATATGTATATGTACACACATATATATGAGTGCATATATGTCTGCATGTCTGTATATTGTTCTGAACCAGCAGGAATAAGGACTTTGAATGGCAAGTTGTTAAGTGGGAAAACCAGGGATGAGGTATAGAGCCAATGAGAAATAAACAACATGAGAAATAAAGAAGACAAAGCAATAACTGGGACCAGGATGTCTTACATAAGCAGATGACTCATGCTAACCAAGCTTATTAAGAAGTACAGCATCACTATACTATTTGCAGGTGAACAAGGCCAAGGTTAGCAGAGAAAACACAGGCTACCTCACACATAGCTGCTTAAGGACTTCCCCCAAAGCCCAGGGGGAAGCATTGGGTCCCCAGAAGCCAGAACTTCACTCTTTTGAGGCTCCAGCCTTAGACAAGCTTTGCCAAGTCCACTCATGGACAAGGACACCCCTTTGTCCTCTCACTTCAGGGTTTCTAAGACATTCTCATTTCCGTTTAGCCCCCTACAATATATGTGCATCGTACATATGTCTGTATGTGTGTGTGTGTATATATATATATATATGTGTGTGTGTGTGTGTGTGTGTGTGTGTGTGTGTGTGTGTGATTTTCATACTTTATTAGTGCCCTTAAAATTTAGCAGAACTAATCTCCTGCCCTAAAGCCCTTTTTGTGAATGCTTGATCTGCAAGAATAACTTATGACTGGCCTTGTGCTCAGAGTTAGCATGAAGAAGGACTGGGCAAACTGAACAAGCATCATTGTTCAATACTGTGCACTATGTAGCACATACTGGCTCATGTTAATTAGCTGCTAGTGAAAGGAGAGGAGCTCAGAGAGGCTGAGAGAAAGGGACTTGGTGATATGAGGATACTGCTCAGCTCACAAAAGGAGAATTGTCTGTTATGAAACAGTAAAGATCAGGAAGTCAAAGACTCTGGTAGAATTAGAGACAGTGTTGGGAAGAGAGGTGCCAAATGGAAATCTAAAATCTGTTGTGTTGATTTCCTGAAAATACAGTTTGGCTCTTTGAGGTTCCACAGCGGGATACTGGTTAGTAGATTTCAATATTGTGGTGTAAATTGTTCTTTCATATGTATTTATATTTTTCAAATGAATAAACTTTAAATTTTGTGAAGGTTTCACCTAGATATTATTTTAATACAATTTAGTCTAATCAAACCCAATCACAAAAGAAGTCATTGGGTATGCACTCACTGATAAATGGATATTAGCCCAGAAACTTAGAATATCCAAGATACAATTTGCAAAACACAAGAACATCAAGAAGGAAGACCAGCTCATGGATACTTCATTCCTCCTGTGAAGAGGAAACAAAATACCCATGAAAGGAGTTACAGAGACAAAGTTTAGAGCTANCAATGGAGAAGCTAGAGATAGAACCCCAGGAGCTGAAGGGGTCTGCAACCCTAGAAGAGGATCAACAATATGAACTAACCAGAACCCCCAGAACTCGTGTCTCTAGCTCCATATGTAGCAGAAGATGGCCTAGTTGGTCATCATTGGGAAGAGAGGCCCCTTGGTACTGCAATCTTTATATGCCCCAATACAGGGGAACCCCAGGGCCAAGAAGTGGGAGTGGGTGGACAGGAGAGCAGGGAGGGGGTAGGGGGGAGTGGACTTTTGGAATAGCATTTGAAATGTAAATTAAGAAAATATCTAATAAAAAATGAAAAAAAAGTCAAAAGGCTTTATTCTCTTAACTACTCTGGCCCTATGGTGTGCAACATGTCAAAAACCATTTCAAATCAATGAGTCATTCAATTCTCCATTAGATCCAATCATCATACTTCTCTTCTTTGTCTTCCTCCTCCTCTCTTTTCTCTTCCATCCTCCCCTCCCTTTTTGTCTGTAAGCATTTATGTTTGTGCTAAGGAAATTGTATTGGTTAATGTTGAAATGCTTTTCACTCATAAAGATTTAACATTGATTGATTAATCTTCAAAATACTCTTCATATACATGCCCTTAACATTATTAACCTTTAGTATTATGTGACAATGTCTCGCTTTTCCAGGAAAGAGAAGGAATATTCAAATATGAACAGAAAAATGGAAACAAACTCCTATCCTAACATTTCAAGGGTATGTGAATATTCCAGATATTAGAAGAAAAGTCTGCATACTGAGAGAGAATAGTTGGGGAGTTGAAGAAGTTGTGAGAATCTGTGGTCCCCTCCTCCATTATGAAACATGCCACCTGCTGAGCTAGCTGGCTACAGTTTCTCTGGATGAGCACCAGCATAGGATTGAGGGTGTGGGAAGATACTGGAATTCCTAACCTAGGTGGGAAGCCATTGTGACTTCGAAAAATAGGTAGAGTGAACATCCTGACTCTCTGAGTCAGGGGTGGATTATATTGGCACTCAGCTGCACATCTTTAAGCACCCCAGGGTGTTTTCTGCATGATTGTGCATTCTTGTTCCAGACACATGGGAGTTTCCAAACACAAAAAGAGTTTAGAAGCCCTTGCAATAATCTGTAACCAGGGAGAAGAGTCAGTTCTAAGCTACAATTTCAAAGGCAAAGGACAATTTACTCCAGAAGCCAGACTTAGTCCCCAGATTTCCAATCCTGAAACTATGGTTGGCTTCAAAATGTTTCTTCCTGAAGGCTTGCATGGACTGTAAAAGTCAGGGGGATTTGCCTGGGTAGGGAGAAGCTAGATAGGTTTTTGTTTTCTGCTATCCATAATTAGGTAAAGAACAAGATGTTCTTAAAAGAATCCCCAGAATTCTAAAAGCAGCACAAAATACAATGTGTTTGGAACTTCATGCTAAGGATCTAAATATTTCACATTTATTTCTTTTATCTTTATAAATCAAGAAAGGCTGTGTAACTAAGGTGATTATTTAATGAGTAAGGAAAGCTGTAGAAAGCGATGCCCTACTCTGCTGTTACAGACAGCCCAATTAGAAGGAAGGACGGGACCTTGGAGCTTCTGCCCCATCCCTGGTTTTCTTGGAGTGTTTAGTATTTGTTGCTTGGAGGCAGATCTCTCCAGCAGCTTCTTGGATATTCACAATGTTTGACTTCTTGTCCTTTCTAGCTAACGATGTTAGGATGTCTCCTAGTACTCTTCTCTCATTTATTCCATTTCCTTCTGGAATTTGACATTTGTTCAGCTACAGGAGTAACCTTTCCAATTGTGCCTGGTTATACAAGACTTGAGCCCTGCTAAACTGCTGCCTTCGCTGTTTTCTGCGTATAAGGATATTGAACCATGTTACATGAAAAATTCCACAGATCTATAGCCCGTTTAGTGTGGTGCATTTGTTGCAAAGATATGGACTGGTTTTGAACGTTAATTGATTTTTTTTTCTAATTAAAACAGTGTATGTAGCTTAGTAGGTTCCCTCAATTGAATCTTTGGAACCATTTGAGTAATAACAATTTAAATGTTCAAATTTTACTGTTTTCAGATCTTTTAATCATCTATGAAATCCTACACTAGTAAAACAACCATCTCTATTGATCAACAAACAATAGATAGGCTTATGGTAACAAATTAGAAGTTTTTAATTTATATTTTTAAGAATTTTAGACATGTGTATTTACTGTATTTATATCATTGCCATTTCTCTTTCCCCATCTTCCAACTCCTCCCATGTCCCCTGATCATTTAAAATCATGATGTCTTCTTTTTAAATTATTATTTTCATGGGTGCAAACCACAAACACACACAAACACATGGGCATAAACACACACACACAACCTACTGAGTCTATTCTTGTTGCTCATAGTGCTTGTGTTCAGGGCTGATCACTTGACATTGGATAACCTATCTGGAGGCTCATTCTGGGAAAAAGATAATTCTTCCTCTCTCAGCAGCCCTTGGCTCCCTGTTACCCTTCACCCAGGGATGGGATCTTGTGACATTTCCTCCACCCATTTTGGTATGTTTACTAGTGTGGTTATTATTCAGGTCTTGTTTAAGAAACCATATTGTTGGGATTTCATGAGTGTACCTTTCCTGTCATCCCTAGAAGACACTATCTGGCAGCAAGTATTCTGGTCCTCTGGCTATTGTGCTCTTTCTAACCCTCTTCCATGATGTCCCTGAGCTTTATGTGAAGGAGTCACATTGCAGATGCACCACTTGGAGCTGGGAATCCCTCAGCCACTTTTCACTTCATAATTTAATAGCATAGAAAATTATATGTTAACCAATTTTCTTCTTCCCCCATCCCTTGCTTCTGGGTATAGATAGGGATCTTTTATAATTTGATTTTCTGGTGTCTACAGTACTTGTGTCAAGATCACTCAACAGAGACATATAATCTACCATACTATTAATACTGTTTGAGCATCTTTTATTCAAGCACATAGAGTCTGTGCTTTGTAGACTAATGATTTATGTGGTTGCTTAAGCAAAGGAGGTTGTTCAGGACTTGAATACTCCTGTGGGTTTATTGTGCATAAAATCCTGAGATTTAAACATTTATTGAAGTGACTCTGTGATCCTTCGAAGCAAGTTATTTTTGGCTGCCTTTAAAGAAAGTAAAACACACTCATGGACTTCTTTCTGCTTTTTATTCCTACCTGATGTCATCCTTAAATCGGACAATATCCTCTAGCCAGGAGGTTACAACTAATTCCAAACAAACTTTATCAGGGCCTCTCCTTCCTGCAGACATTCGCTAACACACAGCCTACAATAAACATTCTTGGGGCTCCTGAACAGAGCTCGTTCTGTTTTGGTTCTCACTGCAAACATCCACCACCCAACTTTAGTCTACTGCACAGGACTGTGAGTCTGGACCCTTTCTTCCCCAGGAAACCCTCAAATACTGTACATAGAGACTTCTATGGAAGCCTATTCCAGCAAATGCATGTAGACATACTGGGGAAATAAACAGGAGAAGTTGGCATCTTTTCTGGGAGGCAGTGAAAAGCAGTTCCGTTGCTAGGCACGTAGAATGCACATAAACATATTTACATCCCTGATTCTGTTCCCTTACTTTCACAAATCCAGTTGAATTCATAGCACAAGTTTAAAAGGAGAGAAATTAAAAAAAACAAAAACTTTGATAGATGTCACCCCTTCCCCTGCCAAGATCTCTCCACTTAGCTTTCCAAGTTTCTCTTTTAAATCAGACGATTGTAATTCTTTAGTTAGTTTTCACTTGAGATTTGTTTTGGGTCTTTGTAAATAGCCATAATTTACATAAAAAGAAGCTGCAGTTTCATTTTAAGCTGTCTTCCCAATGAGGATCTGATTTAGCTTTATGAGGACAGTTATCAAATGTTAATGAAATACTGATGGATGAGGAGGGAGCCTTTGGGGAGGCTCAGAGTGAAGTACAAAAATATGTTTTTCATCAAATTCAGGCATTTAGATTTTTTTCTTTTTCTTTCTTTCTTTTTTTTTTTCTTTTTCAGATTCTTCTGTAGAGAAGGTTAATAATGTGATTGTTACCCTCAGAGTAAATTGTATGTGACAGTTGAAGTGCTGGACATTGTATTCGTAACTGAGGTTTCTAGCTACATTGGGCTGGCCCGTGAGCATGTGTATGGAACTGGTGAATGCTGTGTTTTCCTGCACTAACTCTGTGGAGAAATCAACTCCACTTTCCTGGAGCTATGTTTGTCATTTTGGAATTTTTAAATCCTTGAGTACTTATTGAAGTCTGGGCCTACTGGACTAGTTTAGAAATTAATTGCCCAAAATATTATTTATTACAAAATGTTAGATTTTTAAGCACTCTGTCTTCAAACCCATACTTGTCATCCACAGGACTGACAGTATTGCTTCTACTTCTGAAATATTTTATGTGTGTACATTCTTGATTGAATCCACCTTTTTATTCAGAGATCCAAGATATAGCTCCTCATCACACTCTTTGTGTTTGTGTGATCAGAATTTCGTGTGTGTGTGTGTGTGTGTGTGTGTGTGTGTGTGTGTGTGTGTGTACTCTGTTTCTTCTTCCATCATTTATCTGGAAAGCCTCCCCAATGGACATAAATGCTGGCACTCTCCCAACTTGGATTGTCTGGAGTCAGAGATCTTAAGAGTGTGGAGTTAACTTATCTCCAGAGTCTCCAGGCACTTTATAAAGACAATAAAACAATGAGGCCAGGAGAAGGGGTATGTTCAAGAATGAGCTGGAAAGATGTGGCCAACAGGCACAGAAAATCTGGTTCATTTCATTCTAATGTTTTGCCTTTAACAGCATGACTATGTGAGTCTCAACTCTTGCATTAAGTTTCCATGTTTTTTTCTTTGTACACTCTGAAAGGCAGACAAAGGTGAGAAGTGATTTATTTTTATTAAAGTAAAATATTTAAAATCCTTGATGAATGAGTTCTTATAAAGCTTCTCATTGTATAGGGTGGCAAGGGATGGAAAGGAGACAGGGAGTGGGAAGAGAGGAGGAGGACTTTGGAAGAGAACACAGAATATCAGGACCTCATCAGAAATGGCTCTCATACTGTGTGACTGCATATGCCAGAGAGTAGAGAGATGTGTTTATCCTTAAATTCCAAATAAAATACCATTAAAAATCACACATCATATTGTATTGTTTACCAACAGCAAATCATCAGACCCTTGGAAGCATATTAAATCCTGGTTTTAAGTCAGGGCACTAAGGACAGCAGACAGACATTCTGAACATTGTAAATTGTTTCGTGTCTGTTATCATTTTTAGTTCTTTATGAAATAAACTTCACTCTAATTCATTTTAGAGGGGCTAGAGATATGGATCAATGGTTAAGAACCTGTGTTGCTTCTAGAGAGGTCCAGAATTCAATTCCCAAATCAGGCAACTCACAATCTCCTGTGTAGCCTTATAGTTGCTTCTGACTTGATTCAGTACTTGCACTTACATTCACATGCCCACACACACACATACACACACACACACAGACACACACACACACACACACACACACAGTTAAAAATGAGCTAAATCTTTTTTTAAATGCAAAATGTTTGGGTAGTTTGACAGATGCAACAAATATTAAACCTATTTAAGTGTCACTTATCAAAATTGGTATATCTCATTAGATGATTCTGGACAATAAGATCATAAACTACTCATAAACTTTGCAGTCCAAGAAGGCCCACCTTACAAATGTTTTAGAAATAATTCTATAGAATATAATGGTAGTTTTCCCAATGATCTAGGTTACATTTTACTGTTTTGATTCTCTGACAATTATTGACACTTTTTGAAAGTAATAAGTCAGAATCACTGTAATTGAGCTATTTGCTATTTAGTCAAAGTATATAAAGTGGTGATAGGTATTTTAAGCTTTTTTTGATAATACCGGAAACACACACACACAGATATATGCATACATTTATGTTATGATACAATTGAAAGGTTTTTCCTTAATGCCAGATGTCACTAAAAATAAAAATAACACAAGTTTAAGACCCAATATAATGGAAATTTAGTTCTTGCTATGCCAAGTTCAAAGCTAGACCTCCTGACTGACAAAGAGATTCTTTGAAAATATCTATGTAGAACCCACGTATTCCTTTAGCTCTTGTTTCTGACACCTTCAAGGACATATTGCCAAAATAACCACAAAAGTGAAGATACAATGGTAGCCGTTTGGAGGAAGCCCTAAAATTGTTTGCAGAGCAAATCATTTTTCATTGGCCCAAATTCAGTAACATGGCCACATCTGAGTGTAGAGGGTACTGGGAAATGTAGTCTACGGGTGTTCAGGAGAAAGATAAAATGGGGAAAAATAGATATGGAGGCACTCCACAGTACTTCCAAGCAAAGGGCCTTTGGCTTTGTAAATAAATTATTATGAAGGCCAGAATTAGAATTGTGGCTACAAATACAATTCAGAGAGAAGCATGTGTCAGTCAGACTTCAACCTGAGAAACTGAATCAGTAAGAGGCAAATATTTAAAGGTCTGAGCAAAAGGACATGTTTATGTGATTGTGAGGACTCTCTAGGCAAGCTGTTTCTTTAGGACAAAACACCAAAAGAATGAGGAAACATAAATTCACCAGGTGGTGTGAAAGTCTTTCAATTGGTTGTTTCAAGCTCATTAATTATCTAGGATAACTTCTTTCCCGAGAGTCAAATGATTTGGTCTTTAAATCACATTTCTGGCTATGATAACAGCTACTCTCCAGGTGGGTGTTTATTGGCTGGGTTCAGGGAGAGTGTTGACATCACAGAGCTCATGTCTGTCTATCTGTCATGTCTGGTCATTATGAAATGAGTGTCATCAAACATGAATCAGCAATAGCGCCATAATCCAGAAGAAACCACTAGGCATCTGCCTAATCAGAGAGCAACCAGTTCCAGCTGGGATGCCAAAACTTCTGATGTGAGACAAATGAAAAGTTACACAGCTGTACAAGCACCCCTTCACTGTCTTTTGTGTCCTTCTTATACTCTCTCCAAACATCAGGTGTCCGCTCATGGATTTCAACAAAACATCACGAGTCTTTGCATCACGAGACACAACCAAAAGTTTCCACTTCACAGAGTCATGGAGAATGTCTTCCAAAACCATAAAATTCTTGCCTCCAATCTTGGATTTTGCAACTAAAATCACATACATGTTCCAAAAACTCCAGAGTCCTGTGACTGTTAAAATTATGCATACTACATCCATCCACATTTTCCAATCCAGCAAATATTAGTCAGCTTGCTTCTATCTTCCTAACCTTATTTCAGATAAGAGTGACAGAAACACAGACTTGTGTGGAGACATGCATTTCAGTACAGGGTTTACAATGAAGAAAGTCTGGTGACTGGAGTTTTCTAGGACTGGTCCTGTCCAGGGTGGAGTTGCTTTCTGATGTCATGATATAAGCTGCCATAACAGTTCAGATTTGATTAGTGTTCCTAACTCTTCTCACCTTAACATTGTAG
The DNA here is from genome assembly GCA_902729485.2 of Mus minutoides. Taxonomy (NCBI): domain Eukaryota; kingdom Metazoa; phylum Chordata; class Mammalia; order Rodentia; family Muridae; genus Mus; species Mus minutoides. The sequence continues at coordinate 260,556 of LR750344.1, read as the reverse complement.
GTATTTTACTTGTAGAACCCTCAGGAATAAAGATTTTTATTCTTGCCATTTATTTATTAAACTTCTGACAGAATAATAATTGTTTTTAAATTGCATTTTTTGACCTATAGCACAGCAGGTTGCTGTATCTTGTAGATATTTGAGTCAGTATCAGCACATTGAAGGCAATTTATAGAAATTCAGATCTTTAAAAAAAAAATCTGACAGTGAGGCAGCCATATATGAAAGTGTTCACCCATTGGCCAGAAATCACTGGGGAAGAGATCATTAATTTAGAAGCAGCAGATGAATAGATCTTCAGATTAATAAAAAGGACTTTACTCATTCCCACTGAAGTAGTGGCCGCTGAAGGCAAGCAGTGGTAGAACAGCACTGGGGTACACAGCCACTTGCAATGGACTGCGGAATCTAGAACCTTCCTGGGATGTTAATGATGTCAATACATTGTCTGGTGTGGTGTATAAAAAACTATTTTCTTATATTTACTTCTACCTGAGAATAATGTTAATACTTCTATACATATTTTTTTTGTTTTCTCAGTTATGTGGTACATGCTTAAGTTTAATTAAGTCTAAATTAAGTTTTCATAAGTATATAACTTGTCAGCAAACATATTTCCAGATGACACACTGTGTGTCTGGTTTAGGAACTGCAACTGAAATACAAGACTGCATTTTACCCTATGAAAAATAGAATAAAATAACAATAATCCACAAAACATCTGGCTTCTTTTTAAAGTTAATTTTATTGTTTACTTCAAGATTATACACATGCTACACAACTGGGGACATTTTTCCCCATAAAAGAAAAATAGTTTTCTCTTTGTAAAAATTTTCTACATTCTATAAAATTCTTATAATAGATAAAAATCATTGCTCAGATATATAAAAATTATAAATAAACTGAAAGAATTTGGGACTGTTTTGTAGCAAAGACAGCAGAGGTTTAAGGGTGTTCATCACTTCAGAAGGCCTGGACAAATCATGTCAATGAACAAATGTCTGTGTGTGTGCTTGTATGCACTCATGCTTATGTGCAGGTATGTGTCTGCATGCATGTGTGTATGTGTTTGCATGCATGCGTGTGTATGTGTGTGTTTACACACACATGTACATATTCTGCAGAAATATACCATGGATGAACAGTTCCTTTCTTCTATCAATATTTTGGGCAATAGGTTTTAGAGATTTGTATGATTTTTAATAACCGTGGTCCGGGTTCCTTCCTCTGTGAAATAAAAGTGTCTCTACATTGGGTAGTCAGTGACTTGGCATATGGTTAGCAGCATCAGTGTGATCATGATTGAGGAATGAGCTGACAGGCAACAGATAAGAACCTGGATTTGAACTAGGTCTTATGAAGCATTGCATGACCTTGTGACATATCACCTCTCCTCTCCTCTCCTCTCCTCTCCTCTCCTCTCCTCTTTTCTTTTCTTTTCTCTTCTTTTATTAAACAGGATCTAACACTTTATTCTTCTTCTAGCCTGATTTGAGTTCTATTCTTTTCCAGGTTGACATCCCTCCACCCAGTCCCAGGGAATTAAAATGTTTGGATGTCATTTGTGTCTTTTCATTATGGTACTGATGAAGCTGCCAAGGCAGTGTGGGGTTCATCAAATGATCCTTCCTAAAGAGTTTAAAGATGTTATATAAAGAAAAAGCACACCTGGAAACTGCAGTGCCACACAGAAACTGATAGAGCTCTAAAAACTTGAATAGGTCTTGCCAACCAGCCAGTGGTAAGCACTGGGTAGAGAAATGATCTTCCTTCAGAATGATCTTCCACAGAGTTGCCTTTATTAGCAGGAACAAATTAAACATTTTTGTGTGTAAATTTTCAGAGACTAAATAACCTCATCATTTTCTGTTATTTAGCAAGCCTTGGAGTCCTGGGAACTTCCACAATGCTAAATTTTACAGTTCATCTATGGAAAATGTGGTGAATCCTCAGAGTGTTCAGAACCTTCAAAAAACAAACAAAACATTTTGCAAACAGATGATCCTTATAAACTTGCTTCCCAGAAGATCATAATCCAGAATTGAAAATTATGAATTATAATATCAGATGTTTCCTAGTTAGCATTCATTTGGTGGGGTCTATAGTTCAGCAAAATGTCTTTTTTCAAAGTACAGAGTATTTTTAAATAATTAGGAGTGGGTAGGCCAATTTGGCAGGGAGACAAAGTCTCATTCTCTGGATGTTAAGACTTTAGTAGTGGGAAGAGCAGAAAGAGGGTCTGAGCTAGGGTCTGCATTGGAATTGTAGGAAGAGCAAAAATGTCAACAGAAGGAAGTCGATGTGGCCTAGAGTCTGTTGCTCAGCAGACAGCTGTGTAGCAAACACTTCATGTTGGACTCATCAGACTGTTGGGGGAAAAATGGAAGTAGAGAAGGGCTCCTAATCAAGTGCAGGTAAGAACCCCACGGGAAGGAACTCCTCGAGACAGCCAGATTTTTGGAACAACTGGACACATGACTAAGTATTTCCACTCTGCAGAAGATGAGAGTGAACTTAAACTTGCCCAAAATGAACTAAGCAGAGAGAGGCAGGAAAATACACTGAGTAAGAATCCAGTCTCTGGAGGGCTTGTACTAAATCCTCTTGGGTTGGGTAGTCCTCTATGGAAATTTATTGTTTGTTATTTTCTTTTTACTTACAAATTTATTTTGTTTAATGCTTATGAGTATTTTGTTTGTATGTTTGAGTATCATATGTGTGTAGTGCCCACAGCAGCCAGAGGTGAGGATTATATACTCTAGAACTGCAATTACAGGTAGATGTATGCCACCATGTGGTGCTGGAAACTGAATACGGGTCCTATACAAGAGCATCCAGTTATGTTAAGTGCTGTGCACTCTCTAGCCCTGTATTATCTTTTGGAGCATAGAAGGATGGCATGCTGGTATACATGAGAGAAATAGAACCTAACACCTTTGATGTAGTTAGTCTCCAGACTATGTAGGTGGATAAATGAGCCTTCTGGTATCCTCCTGAGTGGTGCAGGATTATAGTAACAAGGCAGGTACCCTCAAAACCCACATAGACTCTGGATTCCTCCTACTTGGCCTGTGGTTTTAGTCAAAATGACTTCAGATGAAATAATCCTCCATTCCCACTTGGAACTTTTCCCAGAAACTTGAGGTTCAAAGGCATTCAATATCTTGGATTTAGGTGGTTCCCAAGTGGTACAGATGCCCTTCAGTGTTGAATCTGGTGTGGCTCCAAGGTCACATTACTTGTTTCATGAAATTTATTAATCCATATCATGCAAATGAACATTGAAACAATAATGGAACCTTGAAACATTCTGATAGCAACCAAAACATTCATTCTTGACTTCTACATACCATGTGTTGATTAGATGACAACTTAGCAGTTCAGATATGAATCACTAATTAGCCTAGTAATATTGTCTAATGAAAATATTTGCCAGTTGATATCTTTCAAGCACATTATTTTGGATTCACTATTGGTCTATAAGTGAAACAAAGACCAGGCCAAACAGGTGTAAGTTCTCAAATGTCCTGATGGCTCAAAAGATACTTTCTTCTACTGTGTTCAGCTTTTTTGTCTTCTGGCTCCCACAGCAAGATGCTAATAACACTTATATACTCTTAGATCAAACAGTGTTAACTAAACACCAAGTGCAAGAAATCAGGACAGGTGGGGGATGTGGCAACATTCTTCAAAGTAGTGACTGTGTTTTAGTGCTGGGATGGCTCAACCTGTGGACATATGTAAGTAGATAAAAGTGACATAAATGTTACATAAATCATATAATGTTTTCTTTTTGAAAAGGACCTGTGTTAGTCTGGATAGGCTACTATAATGAAAATATTACAGACTGAGTTGCTTAAGCAGTGGGCAATTGTTTTTTTTTTTTTTTTTTTTTTTTTANTTTGTATCCATTCCTCTGTTGAGGGACATCTGGGTTCTTTCCAGTTTCTGGCTATTATGAATAAGGCTGCTATGAACATAGTGGAGCATGTGTCCTTGTTACCAGATGGAATATCTTCTGGATATATGCCAAGTAGAGGTATTGCAGGATCTTCTGGTAATACTATGCCCAATTTTCTGAGGAACCGCCAGACTGATTCTTATAGTTCTAGAGGTTGCAAGACCAAGATAAAAGCATTAGAATGGCAGCCAGCTGTCTTCTTGTAAGGGCTGTGATATCCTCATGGAGGCTCTTCCTGTGACAGACATCATCTAACCCTAATTATCCACGAAGGTCCACCTCTTCACACCATCACATTGGAGTTCAAAAGTGGAGGTGGGGTCCATGTGTCTTGAGTCTGTGGCAGACTCCACTGCTGTCTGATTTGGGGCAATTTTGAACTGACATGAGAAGAAACTGAGAAACCACTTTCAAAGCAAGACTTCCTTTTCTCTGTATATAGCATAGATGCAGGAAGGTTAAAACCTTGCCTTCCAGTGTATGTCAAATATTAACACCCCTTTCTTACCCAGCATTCTGAGGAATTCATGCACCAGAAACTTGCTATAATAGAATTTCTGATTAGAGCAATGAGTATTTTAGGATGATATTTCTAGAAAGTTCTTTTCATTTAATGTTTGAGTCTTCTGATGCTAAAGTACCATTACTCTCCTAGTGGCTCTCAGTATGGGTGTGGAGAACAAGGCTTTGTCAAATCTCTCTGTTTTTCTCTCATTTATAAAGCTATTTACCCAAGTGAGACATACTTGTTTTCTTTTCTATTTTTTACTGGATATTTTCTTTATTTACATTTCAAATGTTATCCCCTTTCCAGGTTCCTCCTCAGAAGCTCCCTTTCCCAACCTTCTCCCCTTGCTTCTGTGAGGGTGCTCCCCCACTCACCCATCCACTCCCACCTCCCCACCCTGGCATTCCCTTGTACTGGGGTATAGAACCTTCACAGGACCAAGGCCCTCTCCTCTCATTGATGCCCAATAAGGCCATTCTCTGCTACATATGTGGCTGGAGCCATGGATCCCTCCATGTGTACGCTATGGTTGGTGGTTTAGTCCCTGGGAGCTCTGGGGTATCTGGTTGGCTGTTCTTCCTATGGGGTTGCAAACTCCTTCAGCTCCTTGGGTGCTTCCACTAACTCCTCCATTGAGGACCCTGTATTCAGTCCTATGGTTGGTTGTGAGCATCTGCCTCTATTTGTCAGGCTCTGGCAAAGCCTCTCAGGAGACAGCTATATCAGGCTCCTCTCAGCATGCACTTGTTGGCATCCACGATAGTGCCTGGGATTGGTGACTGTATATGGGAAGGATCCCCAGGTGGGACAGTCTCTTGATGGCCTTTCCTTCAGTCTCTACTCCACACTTTGTCCCCAAATTTCCTCCTGTATTTTGTTCCCCCTTCTAAGAAGGACTGAAGTATCCACACTTTGGCCTTCCTTCTCCTTGAGCTTCATGTGATCTGTGGATTGTATCTTGGCTATTCTGAGCTTTTGAGCTACTATCCACTTACCAGTGAGTGCATACCATTTGTGTTCTTTTGTGACTGGGTTACCTCACTTACCTCACTCAGGATAATTTTTTTCCACTTTTTAAATTTATTTATTATTAGTTTCTTTATTTACATTTCAAGTGTTATCCAAAAGTCCCCTATATCCTCCCCCTGCCCTGCTCCCCTACCCTCCCTCTCCTGCTACTTGGCCCTGGCATTCCCCTGTACTGGGGCCTATAAACATTGCTAGACCAAGGGCCTTTCTTCCCGAATAATGGCCAGCTAGGCCATCTTCTAATACATATACAGCTAGAGACATGAGCTCTGGGGGTTCTGATTAGTTCATATTGTTGTTCCATCTATAGGGTTGCAGACCCCTACAACTCTTGGGTACTCTCTCTAGTTCCTACATTGGGGACCCTGTGTACTGCCCTATAGATGATTGTGAGCATCCACTTCTGCATTTGTCAGGAACTGTCAAAGCTTCCCAGGAGACAGCTATATCAGGGTTCTTTCAGCAATATCCTGCTGGTGTATGCAGTAGTGTCTGCATTTGGTGGCTGATTATGTGATGGACCACCCGGGTGGGGCACTCTCTGGATGGCCCATCCTTTCATTTTAGCTCCAAGCTTTGTCTCTGCACATCCTTCCATGTATATTTTAATCCCTATTCTATGGAGGAGTGAAGTATCCACGCATTGGTCTTTCTTTATTTTGTTATGTTTTGGAACTTGTATCTTGGGTATTCTAGATTTCTGGGCTAATATCCGCTTATCAGTGAGTGCATATTAAGTGACTTCTTTTGTGATTGAGTTACCTCACTCAGGATGATATCCTCCAGATACATCCATTTACTCAGGAATTTCATAAATTCATTGTTTTTAATAGCTGAGTAGTACTCCATTGTGTAAATGTACCACATTTTCTGTATCCATTCCTCTGTTGAGGGACATCTGGGTTCTTTCCAGCTTCTGGCTATTATAAATAAGGCTGCTATGAACATAGTGGAGCATGTGTCCTTGTTACCAGTTGAAATATCTTCTGGGTATATGTCCAGGAGAGGTATTGCTGGATCTTCTGGTAGTACTATGTCCAGTTTTCTGAGAAACCGCCAGACTGATTTCCAGAGTGGTTGTACCAGCTTGCAATCCCACCAGCAATGAAGGAGTGTTTCAGGATGATATTTTTTAGTTCCATCTATTTGCCTATGAATTTCATGAAGTCATTGTTTTTAATAGCTGAGTAGTACTCCATTGTGTAAATGTACCACATTTTCTGTATTCATTCCTCTATGGAAGTACATAAGGGTTATTTTCAGCTTCTGGATACTATAAATAAGACTGCTATGAACATAGTGGAGCATGTGTCCTTATTACATGTTGGAGAATCTTTTGGGCATATTCCCAGGAGTGGTATAACTGGCTCCTCAGGTAGTACAATGTCCAATTTTCTGAGGAGCCACCAGATTAATTTCCACAGTTGCTGTACCAGCTTGCAATCCCACCAACAATGGAGGAGTGTTCCCCTTTCTACACATCTTCCCTAGCATCTGCTGTCACCTAAGTTTTTGATATTCGCCTTTCTGAATGGTAGGAAGTGAAATATCAGGATTGTTTTGATTTGCATTTCCCTGATAACTAAGAATGTTGAACATTTCTCAACCATTCATGTTTCCTCAGTTGAGAATTCTTTGTTTACTTCTGTACCCCACTTTAGTAGGGTTATTTGATTCTCTGAAGTCTAACTTATTGAGTTTTTGGTATATATTGGATATTAACCGTCTATTGGATGTAGATTGATAAAGATCTTTTCCCAATCTGTTGGCTGCTATTTTGTCAGACACAGTTTTATCAGCCTGAAAACAGCAGTTTCAACATTATAGGGATGATGGAAAAGAGTACCTGAGAGAGGATATTAAGAAGACAGCCTGGATGCTGGCTAGTTAGACCAGCTCCAACAAAACATTTGCCTTTCCAAACAACAACAACAACAACAAAAACAAAACAAAAAACAAAACAAAAAACAAAACAAAAAACAAAACAAAAAACAAAACAAAACAAAAAACAAAACAAAAAACAAAACAAAAAACAAAACAAAAAACAAAACAAAATAAAACAAAAAACCTGTGTTAGGTGCACACAGCAGTTCACAGCCTGCAGTAACTCCATGTCCAGGGGATCTCACTCTTCTGCCTGCCATGGGCACTCTTACCATGGACACTCTTACACATGCTGCACACACACACACACACACACACACACACACACACACACACACACAAAACTGTACTTATTTGTTTCTTTGTTGCTATAGGGTCTCTCTCTCTCTCTCTCTCTCTCTCTCTCTCTCTCTCTGTAGTCCTGGTTGTCCTGGTACTAGCTATGTAGAGCAGGCTGGCCTCAAACCATAAAGATATACTTGCCCCTTCCTCTTGAGTGCTGGGATTAAGGGCAGGTACCACCATGCCTGGCTAAATTTAAATTTTCAAAAGGAGAGAAATCAAGAAATCTACATAGTTTGTCTTCACAAAACAAGAGTTGCTGTCCTAGTTGCTAGGTTGGAACAGAGATAAAGTTGGCCTTTCATAGAAACTGATTTCCTCAACCTCATAGCTGATGAGACTCAAAGACAAAAGTCATTGTTTTCTACTTTGTCTTCTATGCTTCAAATGCTATACTTTTTTGATCTTTAGGATCTGCGAATGCTTTGAATATCCTGAAGTAGTCTTAAGACTATTCATGCAATGCAGTACCCAGTACAGCCCAGTCAACTCTAGCTTTATAAGATCCAAAGCCTCTTTTTCAAAAATTGTAAAAGACACATTTGTGCCATTTTCTACACCAAAGAGAATTCAAAGGCCAAACCAAATTCTTTAATGTTATCATTCCGTAAATTTATTGTTACAGAGATATTACTTGCTGATCTTAATGGAAGAAGGCAAGACAATTGTACAACCTGAAGTCTTGCTTAGTCATCAAGATACTCAGTTTAAATGAGCTTATAGAATTTTTAAATGACTATATTAATGGTATTGTTGTTATTGTTGTTGTTGTTATTTTTCCCATCTCTATTTTTACATGACCTATACTGATTTTAAACTCCTTGTTTCATGTTATCACCCAGCTTTGACCATATGAATAGCTGTGACTGCAAGAGTGCGCCATGTTCTTTGATCCTAAATAGAATTTTTCTTTTAGTAATTTATTATTTCCCACAGCTGAAAGTCTTCTTTTAATTTTCTACTTATTTGCCACAATAACAAATTGATTTTTTAAAATGCTAACAAAGTATTGTATTATTATAAAATATAGTATAAGTAAATTATTATTTCATAATAAGAGTAGTAAATAATTTTAAGATAATAATATACAATGAAAATTATGATATATTCATTTACTCCCCATGTAACAATGCTTTCAAACTGCCAGTGTTAGACACTTGAGTATCTTTAAAAGTAGCAAGTCTTGTTTTAAAACTAGGTCCTTTGAAATTATTACTTCTTTGATAGCAGAAAGGGGAGAAGGATACAGGCCATGCTCCACATTTGCATGCTTTTCAAAATGGGTCATCTTTCAAAGGAAAATGGAAGCCATTACAACCATCAGTCTGCTGCTGCTATGGCAACAGTCTTCTTTGGGGCTAAGAAAAATGAGTTGCAGAGGAAAGCCTATTTAACACCAGAATTTAAAAGTGATTCCAATATGACTATAATTTTGTCAATTGTGTCTCAATGCAGGAAAAGAATCATAATTTCCACTTTCTGTCCACTCCACGAAACATTTCTTAAATGAGTTTTTAACATATTTGTGGTGCTTCTAACAATGTGATCAATTCGAATGCTCAATATCATACAGTTTAAAGTGAAGTGTCTGCGCATGTAAAGCAATGGGTGCACTACTTCAAGTACACACCCGCATTCTAGATATTTGACAGTTTAGATTTGTTGTATTTTTTTACACAACTTTTCTTCTTCATTCATCTGTTATGTAGAAACCTATATAAACATCCAAGAAATGAGCTATTGTTGGCTTCCATAAGACAAAAGTAGGGGAAATAAAAGTTGAGGCACTTCATGTTTATTAAGACTACAGGAGTTCCGGTTTAGATTTGGAATTGGTTCAGTGTGGTGATGGAAAACATTACACTGCATGGAAACACAATTAAACACCAGGCAAAGATAGAGGTGATTTTAACATACTTGGCCTATTGTGAACTACATACGAAAGTAGCACACAGTGGCTTTACTTGCTAAAAAGCAAAGCTTTGTGGAGTCTCCCTGATTTCAGCATCTCTCTCTCTCTCTCTCTCCCTCCCTCTCTCCCTCTCTCCCTCCCTCTCTCCCTCCCTCCCTTTTCTTCCTGTCACACACACACACTCACACACACACACACACATGTGTGTGTGTATACATGTATATGTATATGATCTATACATACATATAAACTTATGTTTATATATACATATAAATATATATACATATAAACATATATAGTTTTCTGTAATAAATCATTGCAAAATAAACAATTGTTTCCAGTTTTGTCAAGTAACAGTATAATAGTGTGGTAGAGATTTTAATGATAACTTTGTGTGTTCATTTTAAATTACTGTTTGTGTCTCAAAACTCTGTTGCTAGGGTGAAGTTGCTGCTCCTGAGATCCTGGCAGGTATTGTACTTGAAATCAGCAATGTGTCCAAAGGGATCTATAATCCCTATCTTCCTGTTTCAAGTGCCCTAACTGAAGCATATGCGGTGTAGTAATGTCATTTGCAATAAAACCTCCTTAAGACACAGGGTACCCTCAAGGGAGGTGAAACAGTCCAGCCAACAGGTAAGCCCACTGAGCACAGAAAATCAACAACTCAAAGGCAGGCTTCTCTATTCCTAAGTGTATATAAATATTTAGGACTAGTGAAGACCCTCTCAGATCAACTGAGCTGCCTGGAAAGGACACTCATTGACCTGTTGAGCTGCCTCCAGGTTCCCAGCTTTGAAGCTGTCATCCATGCTGGTGTGTGCTTTGTTGATGCAGTTGACTTTGGGTAATTTCTGCTACTATAAGCAACCTTTCACTAATGTTATGGTAAGAAATCCTAACACACCTGCTCACTAAATTGGACTTGGATGGAGCTCTTACTTCTGCTTGTATTGAGTTTCCCATCTTGGGTACACAGGTGCTTGCTCCCTTCTGTCCAGAAAGAGTGTCACATAGCAATGCATTACCTTCAAAGCTGAAGGTTGACCTGAATCCATCACACAGCTTCTAGATCAGTGGTTTTCAACCTTAGGGTCACTATCCCTTAAAAGGTTGCATGGCCCTTTCACAGAGGTTTCCTAAGACCATGAGTAAACAGATTACATTATGATTCATAACACTATAAAATTTACAGTCACGATGTAGCAATGAAGATAACATTATGGCTGGGGGTCACCGCAACATGAGGGACTCTATTAAAGGGTTGAAGCATTAGGAAGGTTGAGAACCACTTCCTTCGATCCTCCATCCAATACTCCAGAGTCTTCTGTGATCTGTTACTTGTGTAGCACATGACTGAGGCTTGATCTTTAGAGACAGAGAAAGCAAGTAGAGGCATTTTGTTAGCTGAAACAAGCTTTCCACAAAAAGCATGAAAATATTGAACTCAAGATTTCTAAAGTTAACAGGGAATTGAAACAAATGTGCACAGGAAAGCAGACATATTAAACATGAACATTGGAAGAAGAACGAGGTTAACAACATTCAGGGAACATTGGTAACTGCATGGCTGCATACAGCTCATTCTGTACCTTGTCATTGAAGATTTAGGAGGGTTAGTATTGAGAGTTAAGCAGGAAAGTGTGAAATGACATCTCGCTGTGCAGAGCTTCAAGAACAGACTACATGTATGCTTAGGAGATGTAGAATGGGCACTTCTGAGAAGCATTTTTGATTGGATGAAGGATATGGAATGCGAAGCACTAAGGACAGAGTGAGTATACCCAGAGGACCCAGAATAGGAAGTGACATAAGAAATGTGCACAGAATGGACTGAGAATAAGAAGTGATATAGGAGGGAGGATGCATCAAAGGTTCTGAAGAAGGAAGGGTCCCAAAATGGTCAAGACATGAAGGCGCCCTGGTTCCCTAATCACAGTCTGCTATTTCTGGCATCATTACTATTATCTTTATTTTCTAAATGCCTTTAGGTTTTTTGATGATTTTTTTTTTGGCTTGGGTTAACATATGTGTGTGTTCTTCCCTGTGTCTACTGCTAGCTGCTTGCTATTAACAAGCTCCCAACACCCACCAAAGATTGGAATGTCCAGTTGCCCTTTTGATTGATTTCAGGTTGACTAACATAGTTTACAGGCCAACAAAGACTCTTCTGGAACTCTTCATTTTATTTATTAATGTCAATTAAATTGTATAATTTTTTTCAGTGCATGTGCTTATACACTTCACCATACGTCATCCACTTAACAATTTTAATTTTGTGACTTATACATTATTATCCTATCTTGTTCTCAGAATAACTTGAAGTTTAGAACCATTAAATATTTGATAGGCCAGACAATAATAGCTGTTTTTCATATCATAATTTCAAGTAGTCTTGTTTTCATCAATTTACATAATTGAATACCAGCAACACCGACTTCACACAACTTACATTATTTTCCTTTGTGTTCCAATAAGCCATGTGCAAGGCATCTAATACCAGAGCCCAAGGTTTCACTCTGGCAGCCGTTAGCTTCCTGCTAGCTCAAACTCTTCATCCTCAATTTTGTGGCTGAGAAACAAAATAAAATATAAGTAACCATCAATTGGTGAATCCCCTAAAATGCTGCTGCATTTTGTAACCTAGTTGTTTCTGATTATAACAGTCTCAAATTCACTGAGTTTTTAAAGGATTTAAAAAAATTTTTTTAACATATATGTTTCAAAAGGGACACTTACTACTCCATAGTCACGTGGCTCTTCCCATCTTCTGGAAATGGTGTGGATGACGCTCAGCATTGTCATGGTGGAGTTCCTTGCCTTTCTCATCTGTGTATTCTCTGCAGCTGCCTGGTGAGTCATTTCAGTGTCCACTTTATATATCTCCCAGATGGGATTCATTCAGTTACTCAATACATCACAGATGTATGAAAAACACTCATAATCGTGTTCAAGAATGACTTAGATCAGTGGGTGGCTTGGAGTGGGGGGGGAGGAAGTGACAGAAAAAAATTAATAGATTCCCTGAAGAAAAGCCATTCTTTATAGTGGGTAGTGAAGAATGCTCATAGAGTCACCCCACTAGCACAGGCAGTGCAGTTAGAGCACACACCTGCTGCAACAATTCTGTTCACTCAGTTCTTCATTTTATGAAAAAGACTCTGTGTGTTTTCATTTTCGTCAGCTTGTAGGAGGGAGGAAACCGATTGGGTTTGAAATATTTGATACCATTGGGTTAATGAATGAGTCTTAGAGGTTTAAGGTAATCATGAATGATATCTCAAGATCTGTAGTAACAGCTTTAAAGAGTCACCTGGAAAATGAAGAAGTGTCCTGGTGTTGAAATATATGGCTATTACTCACCAGGAATTACTAAAGCGAAAGCCATAAATTTTGTTTTGTTTCTCTTCTGGACACACATAGCTCGGAGTTGTGGGATGTCTTTCTGGGGTGGTCATGGTCTTTGTTCTGTTAGACTTTAACATTCTAGAAATAAAAATGTGTCACATTACATGTTGGGAAAAGTTTATTGTGATGTTTCCATATCTCTCCCCCCACACCATTTGGCTTTAATGTAAAATTAAGACTGTTTTGCTAAATAGTGAAATACTTGAACTTATAAATTATCTTATAAATGTATAAACTTATAAGTTTATAAGTTATAACTTATAAACTGCAGGTGTTATGGCGTCATTGGATTTCATGAATCTCTCCAAAGAGCAAACAGTCTGGGAAGAATCATTTTGTTTTTTGATTCAACTAAAACCCCTGGAAGTGTATGTGGTAGTCATGCCACAGACATTTATTTTGTGGGAATGAGCCTACAGGCTTAAAGAATGTTTGTTAAGTTAACAGGTCAAGTGTTCTCTTGTTTGGTGTTTCTACCATCTCCTAAATTATGTCTAACTTCCTTTTATGTTTGGTCCCACAAATACTTATAAAGTGTAGTAAAATACAAATAACAGAATTTTCAGCCTTTTTTAAGTGAGGTGTACAAATGGGATCGAGTATATTTACATTATAATGAATGTCCACCTCCTTCCAGCTTAAAATCTTTTCATTTTCCTAAACCAGCCTCAATTTAGTTTACTCAATGAATCAGTGTTCTCCCTTTGAAATATCACTCTGTGTCCTGTCTCTGGATATTATTCCCCTACAGATGTGGTAGAATGAGAATCATACAGATAATCTTTTTGTGTATGTCCCACAATCAAGATTAATTTATTATTATTATTATTATTATTGTTGTTGTTGTTGTTGTTGTTGTTGTTGTTGTTGAATAATACCATTTTTATGTATTAGTGTTAGGAGGAACTGTGAGGAATGGGTGTGCTTGCACACACATCATTGGTGGCAGCCTAGACAACAATCAGATTTTTGCCGTTTCTCCATTACTTTTCTAATGGTTGGAATCAGGGAGGAAACAACTTAAAAGAAGGGTTTATCCAGGTGCATGGTGGGAGAACAGCCAGTCCATAATGGTGGGGGAGGCTTGATGGGTTGCACAGCAGAGGAAGTGTATAGCTGCTACTCCCCATAGCCTGACTCATCATGACACAGCAGTAAGCCAGGAGGCAAGGCCAAGCTACAAGGTCCAAAGCCTGCATGCCCCAGCGCTAACTCCTCCAACTAGACTTTTATTCCTGAGACCATGTGGCCACTGGGACAATTTCACCCTTATGAGTCTGTAATAGTAAAGACACTAAAATTGTTAATATATTTGATTTAAAATAAGTCTGTAACCTTGCTTTCCCTAGAGAAAATGATTCAGTGGTTCCTCTTGAGAAACTAACATGTAGTTAATAAAAAATAGGGCATATGATTTTGCCAAAAATATTATATTCAGCATCTCATGATGTTTGAAAAAAGGCTAATATGATTTGAGAACCAGTCTGTTTTGAGAAAGGCACTTTATATTAAATATGACTAGTGAAGAAGATGGTATGCTGTTCAAGATCCTATAGCTTTTGCTGTGTGATTCCTCTTGATTACAGCTTGTTATCTATAGCCATGTTTTTAGATTCATTTTTAAAACTTTTAATCTAACATTGATTTCTCCTCTAATCTATTGTTGCTCATGGTTAATATAAAGTTCTTTTATGTTTATCAAAGCAGTTGCCTACTAAACAAAGTAAAAGCTACTTCAAATGCTCACCCTGTTTAATAATTCCAGCAAGCAGTGCTTTGGTGGGTGTAAAGGACCCTGAAATGGACCATTTGACAGAATATAAGTTTCTTTATTCTCGGTACCTTACTTCTCTATCATTTCAGTTAACCATGGTTGCCTATGGTCTGAAAATACTGAATAAAAAGGTCCAAACATAGCCAATTCACAGGTTCTGAACACCTTCCTCTCTGAGCTATAAGGCAGCATTTCTGTGGTGTTCTCTGACCTCCCACCTGATAGGGGGGGCATCTCTTTGTCCAGCACATCCATGGCACTTGCTCTGAAACAGCCCTGACTTCATTCAAGAACTTAAGGACAATGATGCTGGATGACGACAAGTCCCATACAGCAAGGAAGAGCTACAGCCTGCTCCCTTTAAGTAAAAATAAGGAAGTTTCTACTTAAGAGGGAAAAAAGTTCAACTTTTGGGAGAATTACCATCTACAGTGCTCCCCTTTCATTCCCCACTGCAGTCTGTCTCATCCTCAATAACTACATTGGCAATGACCCTATTTCCAAATAAGGTCTAACCTAAGGTTCTGGTAGTTAGAACTTTAATGTCTGTTTATGTAGACATCTTCAACCAAGTCCTAACTGAATGGTCAATTCCCCTTACCTCACCTCCCTTTTCCCAAAGCCATAAATGTTTATAATCTGAATGAGTCCTCCAATCTCTGACTTAAATTTTTTTAAAAAAATATTTTTTGAAAGGTATATGGAAAGAGAACGCAGTAACCTTCACACTGTTTCTATCTCGTCTTCATCTGTTCTATTTATTAATCTTTGCTCTTAGGCTCTGTGTTAGCCCAGGCTGGCTCTAAACTGTGTAGCCAAGTATGATCTTGGCCTCTCCTCCTTTCCCTCCTACCTCCATCTAGTCCTGGGACTACTGACATGTGTCACTCTTCTGTGCTTGACTTTATGTGACTTCAGGATGTCATACACGCTGGGTCAGCGTTGCTTCAGCCTGCTATGTCCTCAGTTCCTGCATAGTTCTTCCTATCACTGTCAGTTTGCTTCCCTGGAGAAGAACTTGGAGAAATAATGACATTTCCCTAGGCTCTGTCCTGCTCATCCTCACTTTCCTTGTGAATGTGGCTCCTAGCTCTGGCTTGCTTAGTGGTGAATGTTTGGAGTGGAATGTGGTTGAGAAAGCTGCCTTCTGCATCTGAACCCAGACTGCTAACCTGGGGAGATAGTCCAGGGAATATAACTAAATCAAAGCTCTGACAGGTTCTATCATTGACTTTTCTTTTAAATTAATCTTTAGGTCAGCACCCGGTAATGGGCTTCATGGTGGCATCTTCAGACATCTGTGTCATTCTGCCTTATTCTCCATTGGTTCCCTTCCCCCACTGCCCTTGCTAATCCCATATTTTACCAGAGACACTGTAAACCCTGCTGTTCTCTCCTACAAGGTCTATTTGTTTTAGAGAATCTGAGTGACAACCGAGTACTTGTCACTTCATTCCAAATGTTTCTCTTAGCTTGACTTCCTGAGGTTCATATCCTCCAGTGTACAAATTTAAAACATACATGTTTTTCCTCATAAACTCTGGAATTAGTGATAAAATCACCCTAGTTCAGTTCCCAAAGCATCAAAGGCATTGCCAGATGTCATCATAAAATAGGCCATGCATTTGCATTTCTTGTGTGAAAGATTCTAGCTTGGTATAACTGAAGGTGTTGCACGTAAGTAAACAGGAGCAATAGTGTCACCTAAGCACTGTTCACAAAATCATATACCTCTGAATCATGACTGGCTTTGTTCAAATGGCTTTGCAGACTGCACAGACCAGAGTGCTGAGGTAAAGATTGGTTAGGGATCTGAAAAGGAACTACTAGTTCATTTTGGTGACAAGTAGCTCAGTTTGTGCATTACTCAAACAATCTAGGTAAATTATAAAACTTGACAGCATGCAGTCTCTTAGTGAATAATAGCTAGTCTCTATAGTTTGGTACCTTAGGAGGAGAAATACCCAAGACTACAGAGTCCTACCAAGTCTATCGACTGCAAAAATATGACTGAGGCATGGGGTCTGGTGTTTCCTCCTCTCATAATCCTTTCACTTCAATTCTCTCAGTAAAAAGAGAGGACTCTAATCCCTTCAGTGTGGTGAGTAAAGCTACAGGTATTAATAATGCACTGAGCAACACAGCTAGTGGATGGCTTTCTAATAAATGGGGTGAATGAACTAGAACATGATATTGTATGTCACCCCTGTAGCATGGTCCGCGTCTGTGTCTGTTTGTCTGTCTGTGGACCAGTATTGGTTTCTGCTTCCACCTTTTCTCTTCAGCAGTCTATTTGAAATCTACCATGACATAAGCTACCAAACCTTTATCTAGTTGCCATGTTAAACATTTCTGAAACTTTAAATTGTTATTTTTTAAAAGTAAAAATTCTATTAATTTGCTGTAAATTTTATACAGGCATACAATATATCTGTATCATACTTCCCCCACTCTTCTCTCTAACTCTTCCTATATGAACTCTTGATTTTTCTACCCTCTCTTAAGTTGCTATGTTTTGTTTGTTTGTTTGTTTGTTTTCTGAGACAGGGTTTCTCTGTATAGCCCTGGCTGTCCTGGAACTCACTCTGTAGACCAGGCTGGCCTTGAACTCAGAAATCTGCCTGGCTCTGCCTCCCAAGTGCTGAGATTAAAGGCGTGTGCCACCACTGCCCAGCATGTTCTTCTTTTTAAAGACTCACTGAGTTCAGTTACGCTTTTCATGTATTCATGTATGTGAGTCCAACCATGGGAGCACAGTCTACCTACAGAAACCACATATTTAAAAGAAACTGACTTTGCCTCTTCCCATAGCCATACCTTTCAATAGCTCCCCAGCTAAGGGTTGAGGCTCATGCTGGAATGTTTACTGGCTTAGTTTTGTGCAGGTCTTTTGCTGGTAAACACAGCTACTATGAGTTCATGAGTACCATGAGCCTGTCATATCCATAAGACAGTTTTTCCATGGTTTTCCTCACCCTCTTACTTTTAAAATCTCTCCTCTCCTTTTCTACAATGTTCACTGAGCCTTGATATATATATATATATATATATATATATATATATATATATATATATATATATATTTAGAGAGAGAGATAGAGAGATTCTTTCTACTTGTGGCTGAGCAGTTCACAGATAGATATTTCTTGCCTTCACTTTGTCTAGTTGTAAGTTTCTGAGTCAACTACTTTCCAATGAACAAATAATCTTTTTTGATTGGGTATGAGAACTGCACGTATCTATGGGAATAGACACATGAACTTACAGTACAGTTTAATACAATGCCCATTAGGGAAACTAATAGTAGCAGCTTAAGCACAAGGGTATGTGAGATCCCCAGGCAGGGTCCAACTTACTGTCCCAGGCACACAGTTCTCCCTCTGGACTGGAATTCAAATCTAAGAAGTGGTTGGTTATCACCCATTACATTCATGCCACTATTACACCCCTAGGGGCTCGCCAGGTCAGTTGTTTATGACTTTCTTTCCCAGCAGTTTGAATAGCTCCTTCTAGACACACTTTTATAATAAAAACATTCTAGGATTACTATGTTTATGCAAGAGTTTGTGGTAGCAACTTTTCATTTTTCCTATTTTGCATTAAAAGCATCCCAGAAATAAACTTTTGTATTCATTTATTAAAAAGTGATATGTTCAATGATTACTAAACCAATTTTTAAAGTGCAAAACATTTCATAGTTCTAATTTCACCTTCCTGATTTTCCTGTTTGGTAATCCTCTCTGGAAATCTTTAATTAGAACTTTTTTTGTTTCTGTCATTTTTTCCGTGTATTAGTTTCCTGTATGTTTTGTTATTGTCCCTGGTAGTCTTCAGCAAGATAATCTTGTTTCACTGTTTACATCTTCTCACTTGATGTGAGAGCTCCTGGTATATTTTACCCAGATAGGACATTTGCTCTATTTGATTTTACATTAATTTTATATGTGCCAAAGTTCTGAGTGAGGGAATACAATGATGTTTGCTATGATGTCAGCAGTATGCTTTGCTAGATACCATTATTGGTAGTCCTTGCAACAAACAATCAGCTGTTATATTCTTGGTCAAGCCCTGAGTCCAACAATACCGCAAGAACCTATTAACCTATAATATATTTTCATTTGATAAATCAACATTAGGTTACTTTTAAATTAATATAAGAAATGTGAAACTGTTTGAATTATTGAGTATGGCAGGGTAAGTCATGAATTCCTTATTAAAAGTCATAATTTCAAAAGTTCCATCTTAGCTTCTCTGTGCAAAAAAACTTCCAGGTTAAACCTCAAATAAAGAAGGGGAGTGCCACAATTTCAACCCTCACATGATTAGCAGGAGATAATGGAATTGTCCCGCATGCATGGAGCTAAATTGTGAAAATCTGCATTTTCCTCTGCAGGATGGTTCACTCTGACGTTACCCCCTGAACAACAGCCCCTTGTGCCAGCTTTCTATTCCCTAAACTGCAGCTTGGCAGGACCCAGGTCTCAAATTTCAACCACATGTATTTCAAAAAAAAAAAAAAAATCAAAAGGTCCTTATTTGGCACTTCAGTCACATATCTTTAAAAGCAGTGTTTGTGCATCAGATTTAAAAATAATTGAAAACAGGGGGTTCAGGGAGAAAAACCCAAACTTTTCTTTCAAGATGTTTGAACTTCAACTGATTCCAACAACACTGAAAGCAACAGCACAGAGAGGAGAATAGGAACCATACACAGCCCGCAGGACAAGGGGCTGATGGGTCAAGAGAAATGTGTTCAAAATGTGCAGCCTGCCCTCAGCCACGATGGCTCCCTTGGAGCACCTGACCCTCTCTGTTCCTTGGCGTGGCTGAAGCAGCCCTGTGCTTCTGCAAGTGCTGGGGAGAGGAGGAGGTCCCATGAGATCATTTTCCTCAAGAGTGAACTCACATCCAAAGACGGGAACACATGTAGAAGTCTTAGTTTAGTTATTCAACATTAAAAATCACACGAAAAACTATATACATCTGAATTTCATGGTCACAATTGATTTTCCATTTCCAAATTCGTTTTTCTTGGGAAAGGATTCTTGCATCGTGTTCTCTATTCAACCTTGAACAAATAGTTTGGGAGGACCAGGCTTGCATCCCATCCATGCGAGCAGCAGGGTAAGAGCTCAGTTTCAGTTTTGAGTGTTTGTCAAGTTGACCTGATCAAATAAAAACAGTGCTACATAATTGCCTTAAAATTGGTTCTTTGGTGTTTGTTGGCTTTACAATTTTCAGTTGAAAAAGATCCTAGGTACCTTTAGGGGAAAAGAGGCTCTGCTGTAAAATTCAGATAAGAGATATGGGCGGTTGGCAAGAGATTTTGTAGAGTCACAGCAGAATGGTTTCCCAACCCCAACAGATACTACTGCCTGGTGCCTTTTTGAAAGACATAGTTATTTTTATTTTGTGTATTTGAGTGTCTCAGCTGCTTGTGTGTATGTGTGTCTATGTTTATGTCTGTGTGTGTGTATGTGTGTATGTATGTATGTATGTATGTATGTATGTATGTATGTATGTATGTATATGGCTATGTGTTTGTGTATGCATGTGTGGGTGTACCTCTTTCTCTGTGTCTGTGTGTATGTTTGTGTCTGTGTCTGTGAGTGAGTGTGTGTGTGCCTGCGTGTGTCTCTGTGTCTGTGTAGGTCCATGCATGTGGGTTTTTTTTGTTTGAATGTGTGTGTGTCTGTGTGTCTCTCTGTATGTGTCTCTGTGTATAGTGTGTGACTGTATATATGTGCTTCTCTCTGTGTGTGTCTGCATATGTGTCTGTGTATATGAGCATCTGTGTGTATGTGTCTGTGTGTGAGTGTGTGTGTTTGGGTGTGTACATGAGTGTGTCTGTGTATGTCTTTGTATGAGTGTGTTCATGCATGTCTGTGCATGTCTGTGTGTACATCTCTGTGTGAGTGTACTTGTGTATCTATGTGTATGTGTCTGTCTGTGTGTGTGTCTATGTGTACATGTGTGTGTATCTGTGTCTGTGTGTGTATGTTTGTGTGTGTCTGTGTGTACATCTCTCTGTGTGTCTATGTATATAAGTCTGTGTGTATATGAGCATCTCTGTGTGTGAGTGTGTGTGTGTTTGTGTGTGACTGTGTATGTCTGTGTCTCTGTGTGAGTCTGTATGTGTGTGTCTGTGTTTATGTAGCTCTGTGTTAGTACATATATGTATGTATCTCTGTGTGTACATGTGTATGGGCATGTGTGTTTCTGTGCATGCCTATGTGCCTCTGTGTGTTTGTGTGTGTGTGTGTGTGTGTGTGTGTGTGTGTGTGTGTGTGTGTGTGTATGTGCCTCCATCTGAATGCTAACAAGCAATCTCAGGACTCTTTAGGAACAGCTGTGCTCTTAACAAATGAAGCATTTCTCCAGCCGGATGTGTTTGGTTCTTCAAGAGAAACCAAGGAACTACTTGCCTTTCTACATATGATATAGAAATGCACAAAAGTATAATAATGAACACTGGATATTTTTGTAAACTAATTTTAACTATATTGTTACATTGTTACCCTTCTCTGTTTGTTCCCTCACACAATCTTAAATTAGACCCCACTATTGATATAGCTGCCTACGAAGCAACATGGGTAGGAAAGGGTTATTTCATTTATAGTCCAACACGAAGGAATGTCAAAGCAGGAATTTGAGGCATGAACCTGGAGGCAGGAACTGAAGCAGAGGCCATTGAGGAACACTGCTTACTGCCTTGTTCTCCACTGCTTGCTCAGACTGCTTTATACTGCTTTCTAGCACCACTGCCTAAGGGATGGCGCTGTCTCCAGTGGTCTGGGGTCTCCCTCCCACAGCAGCCATCTATTGAGGACATGCCCTTCAGATGCAGGGCATGCTTACTGGGGCATTTTCTCAATGAAGACTTCTTCTTTCCAAATACGTCTAGTTTTGTGTCAAGTTAACAAAAATAAAGCAGCCCAGCAATTTCATAGGTTGCTCAACTTCTGGTTTTCCCTATCTTTTACATGGATTGTACTGCATATACTCATTTTTACAGTATTGAATGCTGTAGTGACCTTAAGACCATCACTGAATCTTTGTTTATATTATATCATATCAAAACTCTTTAGCATTAAATTGCTTTCACAATTCTTTCTATTGTCCTCTGTATTTGCTGCCTGTTTCCCTGCTGGTGCAAACATGTCAATAAATTAACTTAAGGGAACGAAGGGTCTGTGCTTCTTACAGTTCTGGGGGAATATGGTACACCATATAAGGAAGGCATGGACCTAAGAGCAGGAAGTGTCTGCTCACACTGTGTCCACCATTAGCAAGCAGAGGTACACTGGAGTCACTGAAGTCCATCCTCACTCAGCCAGCCTTCATCTCCATCATTCAGTCCACAGCAGGTTACCATTCACACTTAGGGTAAGGCTTCAATTAACCTAACTTACAAACTACCTTCTAGACATGCCCAGAGAGT
Organism: Mus minutoides; assembly: GCA_902729485.2. Taxonomy (NCBI): domain Eukaryota; kingdom Metazoa; phylum Chordata; class Mammalia; order Rodentia; family Muridae; genus Mus; species Mus minutoides. Next base: position 238,297 of record LR750344.1, on the reverse strand, counting down.
TTCCTCAAGGTGATTCTATTCTTGTCAAGTCACTATTAACCATCTTACTTCCCTCACCATAATCTCCAGTTAAGTCCATAGTTTTGAAAATGACAGGTTTCCTATTTTTTTCCTTTTTTTAATTAGACATTTTCTTTATTTATATTTCAAATGTTATCCCCTTTCCTGGTTTCCCCTTTGGAAACCCCGTCCCCCTCCCCCTTCCCCATGCTAACCAACCCACCCACTCCTGCTTCCTGGCCCTGATATTCCCCTACACTGGGGCATAGAGCCTTCACAGAACCAAGGGCCTCTCCTCCCATTGATGACCAACTAGGACAGCAGGAGTCATGAATCCTACCATGTGTATTCTTTGTTTGGTGGTTTAGTCCCTGGGAGCTCTGGGGGTACTGGTTAGTTCATATTGTTGTTCCTCCTATGAGGCTGCAAACCCCTTCAGTCCCTTAAGTACTTTCTCTAGCTCCTTCATTGGTGACCCTGTGCTCCATCCAATGGTTGACTGTGAGCATCCACTTCTGTATTTATCAGGCATTGGCAGAGCCTCTCAGGAGAGAGCTATATCAGGTTCCTGTCAGCAAGCACTTGTTGGCATCCACAACAGTGTCTGGGTTTGGTGATTGTATATGAGATGGATCCCCAGGTAAGGCCATCTCTGGATGGTCATTCCTTCAGTCCCTGCTCCACACTTTGTCTCTGTAACTCCTTCCATGAGTACTTTGTTCCCCCTTATATGAAGGACCAAAGTATCCTATATGAAGGACCAAAGTATCCACACTTTGGTCTTCCTTCTTCTTGAGTTTCATGTGATTTGTGAATTGTTTCTTGGGTATTCAGAGCTTCTGTCCTAATATCCACTTATCAGTGAGTGCATATCATGTGTGCTCTTTTGTGATTGGGTTACCTCATTCAGGATGATGTCCTCCAAATCCATCCATTTGCCTAAGAATTTCATAAATTCATTGTTTTTAATAGCTGGGTAGTACTCCATTGTGTAAATGTACCACATATTCTGTATCCATTCCTCTGTTGTGGGACATCTGGGTTCTTTCCATCTTCTGGCTATTATAAATAAGGCTATTATAAATAATAAGGCTATTATATATAAGGCTATTATAAATAAAAACATAGTGGAGTATGTGCCCTTACTATATGTTGGAGCATCTTCTGGGTATATGCCCAGGAGTGGTATTGCTGGGTCCTCAGGTAGTACTATTTCTCTTCACTATATGGTATTTTCCATCGTTGGTGTACAACACATCTTAATTTATTAATTATTCATTCTTTTTTTTTTTTGAGATATGGTGTCCCTGTGTGGCCACAGCTTGAACTCATGGCCACCCCATAATCCAGCTCCACCCACCCTAGTGTTGGGATGAAAGACTGCATCATCATACAAATATATGTGACTTTATTCATTTATCTACTGATAGACAGATGGGTTCTAAGTGGAGATGAAATGGACATGGAGTAAAGATGTCTACTTGATATGCCGATGTCAGCTTGGGTATTTCCAGAGGTGGAAGTGCCCAATGTCATGAGCAATCTCTTTCCAGTTTCTCGAGAAAATTCCATAACCTTTTAAAATTAAAGTCACAGTGGACAAAAGTTTCCTTTTATGCATATTCTCTGCAATTCATTATTTGTCTGTCTTACCATGACTATTCAAATAGGAGAGAGATGGTGTTTTATGTAACTTAAATTTCCTGAAGATTAGAAATGCTGAGTAATATTTCAATAAAACAGCTGGGCATTAATATCTCTCCTTTCAAGAAATGTTTGATAATGTTTAAAATTGGGTTGTATTTTTCCCTGCTGTAAGTTGAGTGCTTGTATATTTTGGATCTTAGCCCTTGTCAATTCTGTGGTAGTTGAATATTTTCTCCCAATCCATAGCATGGGTCCTCAATTATTTTTTGTTTTGTTTTGTTTTTTCATTTTTAGTGTAGAAGTTTTTCTTTAAATATTCTTGTAATGGGCTACATGTGTTGGTACTACTTTTAATCTAAGGACTTGGGAGATAGATTTCTGTAAGTTTGAGGCTAATCTAGTCTACATAACAAGTCTCAGGGCAGCTAAGGCTACAGTGAGACCCTGTCTAAAACTAAACCTGTTTTTACATGTTTGATTTCATTTTAATTTTCTTTTGATTTTTGAATTCTATCTGAAAAATCATGGAAAGCATAAATCTTGCCCTTTCCAGTTTCTACTAGAAGACTTCCCATTTTGCCTCTTACATTTGAGCCTTTTTCACAGTTTGAACTTTGTATATGCTGAGATAAGAGGACAAACTCATTCTCCTACAACTAGAAGTCCAGGTGCCACAATCAGTGTCAAACAGAAAGAGACTGTTCTTTTCTCATGATGTGTTCTTATCATATTTATGGGAAATAAGTATATTTCTTCTTGGGTAAATTATTTATGATTCAAACAACTTTTACATTATTATAATCAAATTTGTGGGCACAGAATTGTTCATAAAATGGTTCAGATATTTATTCTCTTAATATCTCAGGGATATGTAATACTATTCCCTTTTATTTCTGATATCAGTGATTTATGCATTTTTATTATTTCACTTAGCTGGAGATTTATCCACTATATTGATTGTTTTAAAGAACTAGCTTTTTGTTTTAATTTATTTTTCTCTATTGTCTTCCTGGCTCCATGTCATTAATCTCTCTTTTAACTTCATTATTTTTTCATTTGTCAGCTGATTTGGAATTTAATTTGCTTTTCCCATTTCTGCTTTCCTAAGGTAGAAATTTAGATTGCTGATTTTAGACTTTACTGGTTTAATTATCTTTCCATTCAAATGGACAGATTCCACTTTGATAAGTTATACTTTTAATTCATCAGAAGTATTTTAAAATTGTCTCCTTGTTTTCCTTTGATCTATGTTTTATGTAGTTATTTTGTGTTTTTTCTGGACATTTTTCTATTATTGATTTCTTTGTGGTCTGAAATTAGACATCACTCCATCTCATCTTTCACATTTGGAAATGAGTTTTAGAGCTAAAGAAGCCGTCTATGTTGATGAATGCTCTGCTTGAGTTGGGCAGGGATATTTAATCTACTTGGGTTGTGACTTCAGCTACATCCAGGAGATTTAGTGTTATTGGACTGAACCTACTCATATGTTGCTGTGAATCTGCCTATCTTTGCAGCTCTAAAAGAGGTCTCATGTTTCTTCATGGACTTTTTGCAGGTTCTGTCTGAGATACATGGATGGTCTTCTGTCGGTCTATGCACAGCACACTATGTCTCCCTGAACTTCTACACTGTCATCATCACTCAAACCTTCTCTTCAATTTGATGATTTTTTTTTTTTTGGCTCTGAAGTCAGATAGGCTAAATTTAATATGGGTAAAAATGACTTCATGACTTTCATGAAGTCAAAGGAATGTTATGATGCTAGGTGCCCAAGCCCATGTCTTGACCTGACTACTTGTAGCTTTGTCAGTAGGGCAGTATCTTAGCCACTTTTTGCATTCTAGTAACAAAATGCCTGATAAAATGACTTGGGATTTAGGGTATATTGTGGCTCTTGAGGACAAGGGTATGAGGCAGTTGTTCACGTTGTCAGGGAAACGAATGCTGGTACTCAGCTTGATTTCTCCTTCCCACATAATCCCAGATGCCAGTCCACGAATAGTGACACATACATTTATGTTGGGTATTCTAATCACTGGTAGACTTCCCTGATAATAAATGAATCATAAACAACTCAGATATTTATCTCCCATGGGATTCCCAAACCCATGATTTGGTAACTAGGGTTTGTCATTTAGTGTGGTTATGGGACAAATGCTCACTTGGAGATTAATAGAGGGTTTATTACAGATACATAATGGATTTAGTTAATGGGTTTACTTCTGGCCTCTATGAGGCTCCTGTAGGCCACTTTGCATGTTTCAGAGAGGAACAATACTGGTACTAGACTATGTCTTGAAAGTTCTACTAGATTATCCCTGAGCTGCAGGCATGCACCAGGGTCCTCTGCAGATACAGTCTGTAGGAAAGCCTTTGAGACTGTAGAGTCACACGTTTCCTGGTAGGCTCCATGATGGAAATGGGCGCTCTGAGATCTTAGATGATAGGAACTAGAGCCAATTTAGTAAGGCATTTAAGATCGATGTAGAAGCAAGTCAGTGTGCCTGTCTGCAGGGGTCTTAGGTGGGAGTTCACTCCCTGGCCTATTGAATGGCTAGGCCACTTTGCAGACCATACCTGAGAAAGCTTAAAACTGACTTTTGGGGACATTTCTGGTCTGTTGTGGCAAACCCAGATGAACTTGTCTCCTTCTAGGTCTCAATACAAAGACTTCTGAATGGCTACAGTGGAAGAAGTCCTGATGATGGATTTTAGGATCATTTCAAAGACTGTGTGACCTGGAGAGAAAGCCTGTAACCTGAGGCTCAGTGCCATTTGACTCCTTCTGGACTTCTTCGCAAGTATTTCTTATTGTAAGTGTCCAACCAGTGGAGGTCACAGAAAAGCACATGTGGGCACAGGTCTGTCTACTTCTGGTGGAAGGAAGTATGGGTATCTGTGAATCCACTGTGTTGTTTCCAGTGTCTGGTTTCAAGATGATCTTTCCAATCTCTCAGCAACTTTGTAGCTTTGCAACTTTCTGCCTGAATCTCCAAGAACCCCACAAATCTTGTAGGTCTGCAGAAGCTGTGGGATTGCCTCCATTTGGAAGTTTGAGTGGGTCCTTTTGTTATAGCGTCTGGCTCATCCTTTTATACTCCTCATTTCTTCTTAATGTTTGCCATTTACCTCACATTTTCATTTTATATTCTATTTACTACTTTTCACATTTGACAGTCTGCAAGCTATCACCACTTTCTGTGTTATAATTTGAATAGGAACAGCCCTCATCAGGACAGGCTGATGATTTTGATGTTTGGGTCCTACCTGGTAGTGCTATTTTAGAACATAATGTAAACATTGTGAAATGGGACCCGGCTGGAAGAAGGTTACTCGGACCAAGTCAGGAAGGACATGCCTGTCTCGGGCCCCTTCCTGCCTTTCTTTATGCTTCTTTATGTGATGAGCAGCTCCTTGCTCTGCCACAGTCCCATAATGATATTCTGCCTCACCACTGACCCAAGAGCTGGCCAGGGCCTTACCCCCATATCACGAGTCCAAATCAATTTCTCTTTTTTAAACTAATTTCTCTCAAGTATGTGTCAAATTGTCAAAAAGTAACTATCTCTGATACTGACAGAATGAGGTAAAATGTATATTAATTCAAAAATTTAAAAAAATTTAGATTCGATTTCTTTTTTTAGTTACATGCTTCTGTATGAGTGTATGCACTTGTGAACATGGGTGCTCACAATGTATAGACAAGGGCCGTGCATCTCCTGGAGCTGGACTTAGAGGAGGTTGTAAGCTGCTTGTCATGAATGTTGGGATCTGAACTCAGCTCCTCTGTAACATGATACATATTTTAAGTCACTGAGCCATTCCTTCCTGCCAGTAATCAATATTTTTCAGGTTTAAAACTTTCACTGAAAGATTTTGTTGAACTAAGCATCAAGCAAATATGGAATAGGACCTTATATAATCATTTGTGCTAGGATATAAATTATAAGACACTATCAAGTGATCTTTATTGATCTAAGCCTGATTTTTTTTTTAAATGAAATAAGTGTTCTCCTTTAAAGTATAATTCCTAACAGCTATCACCCACGGCAGGAGACGACCATAAAATACTGGATAATTTGAGGAATCTTTTGTTTATGTTAATTCACAAGAACCTTTTGCTTAGGACAGTCACCTGACTACTGTTGGCATTAAAAGCTGCTTTGATCTATGCCCCAAATTTCTCTTGGTATCTTTAGAGGTTTCTGAAACTTGAACTTATGGAATCCATTCATCTTTGTGAGCCAACATATTTTAAGTAATGGAAAGAGCCTGGCAAATTCCTTATGTCACATATATATTTCTTGTGGTCTTTTATCACTTGATTTATCAAGTTCAGAGGTATTATTCTAATAAACCAACTGAACTCAGGAGAACAATGACATTTTTCTTTACAAGTAAACTAGGTTTTGAAATTGAATCCACATTGAAAAATTGTGAATAAAGCTCTTTAATTCTGAGTGGAAATACACAGGCTTCTCTGGTCTGTGATTTTTAAAAAGGTAGCATTGTTAGTAATTTTTGACTTCTATTTCTATGCAGTTATAACTAAAGAAAAGTATGCTTATGACTTGTACCCTTTAGCTGTATTTTTTATTTATGCATGACTTATCTTCCATAAGCACTAATAAACAACATGAAATTACTTAAGAATTAACAGAGAACATATACAACATACAAAGGATATTACTACCATAGAAGGGTGTGAGAATAGCCTTAAGAAAGCTATGCCTTCCAGGCTTCCTCCAAATCATCCCTACCCTGATGATACCAATCCTTTATGAATCCAACAAGGCACAGAACTATCAATCAAAACCCCCAGGATGCAATCATCTCAACCTCAGATCATCTAGAAAAAATACTGTGTGGGCTTGTGGGGGTGGTAGTTAGCATCTCACAGTGGAGAGCAACAGTTACCATCAGAAGGGGAAAGAGCAAAGAGATGCTGTGCATCAAAGGGAAAAAATGGAGGAAACAAGAAACAGAACTATCTGAGTCCTGACATTTAAGGGCCCCAGTGATGAAATTGGTTTTGTTAAACATTTTGGCCATTCGAAGAGTAATAAAAGGACTTTGGGGACTAGTGGAACATCAAGGCATGTTTTAGCAAGGTGTTCATTGTGAAGAAGGAGTGAGCAGAAGAGCTGAGTACATGTGGAAAGCTCAGTTAGGAGGCCACACCTAGAACATGCAGAGACCCTATTCTGGAGGCATGTCAGTGTGCTACAGACAAGTAGGAGCTTTAAGAAGATAGAGAGGAAAGCATTAATGTCACAGTCTCTCAGACTTTTGCACAACTCATGCCACGATGGAGGTACCATCCAGGTCTTAGAAACAAGCAGGTAGCAGCAACAACATCCACCAATATAAAAACAAAGACCCAATCCACAAAACTCCATTGTTCTGGGGAATATGCTAAATGTTCTATTCTTGCTTCAGACTTCAGTAGTTCCACTCTAACTGTTCTTGCTAACTGAGGTGTGGTAATTTAGAATGTCTTTTATTTTTGGTGTGGGGGGTTGTGGGAGCTTAACAGCTCACCCCGAGAAAAGAACATGACTGGACAGTGGTCCTGAAAATCCAGTATACTAGCTAGCTAATAAAGACTATCTAACCCTAAATCTAACCCTAACCCTAGCCCTAACCCTAGCCCTAACCCCTAAGCCTAACCCTAACCTTAGCCCTAACCCCTAAGCCTAATGTGTCTGAGTAGTCTTCTCTGGTGAATACCTCCCAATTTTATCAAGTCTGGCAATGTTTAGATATGAAAATACAATATATAATGATGTGCTTCTTTATGGTGTTTGGGAGAGTCTGGAAATCGAGGATCAGTGTAACAACTAAATATTTGTTCAGTAGGCACTGTTGGCTTTTCTCTTCCAGCTGCCACAAGCAGGAATATTCTAAACTCCATGCCATATCACTGCTGCCATTATAATACCATTTCACCAAGGGACAGCAGAAGCCCACATCAAATGAAGAAACGTTCTCAATTTCCTACACTTACGAAGCATTGAGACTGGGATTTAATCCCTGATGCCATTCAGTCATCCCTCCTATCCTATATGCTTCATACAAACATGCAAATATCTATATTTCATGCAACCACAGAGACCCGTATAAAGTCAGGGAACCTCTCCAGCTCTGCTCCAGCTCAATGCCTGAAGTATCAAGTTGTTTGACCGACTGAGCTGTTCTAGGCGTTCTTGCTCTTGAGCCTTACCAATCACAGAATATGTCATTTCACTTTCACCATGCTCCCAAGCTAGAATCAGCTTGGTGGTGAGTGACAATGGACAAGATGGGAAAGCCACAAAACAACAACAACAACAACAACAACAACAACAACAAACAAAGAAAACAAAAACAAAAAACAAAAAACCCCTGTACTCATGAAACCTTTCTCTGCTGAAGGGTGAGAGAATGGCCAGGGAATTTACAAGGCACGCTGAAAGCGACATTGGTATGCTCAATTGGCTCCAGATAGGCAAGACTAGATGGAGGGGGGACCTTGGAGGGACTGAAGAATGAGGAATTTTGCAAGTTGTTCCAGGCGTGTGTGAGTCTCATGGATGAGCCTCCCATCGTAGGTACTGCCAACCACAGCTATGCTCATTTTAATTTTAATCCCTTTAATGTGCTTTAATGCGAATATAGGCAAGGCTTGTCTATAAAAATATACATGGCCGAGTTCTGAAATTTGTCAACAGCACAGAAAAGTTCAGATGAAAATATCCATGTGCATATTTGAAGAGAAAAGTAAAGCAGTTTAATACTGCCCATGGCAGTTGTGAGTGTATGAGGATAAATACGGATTTCATTTTCTCACTCAAATACTTTTCTAATTTGATGAGTAAGCTGAGCGAGCTGAGTTGACAGCCATTTACAGGCTCATCCAGAGGAGCTCAGAGCTTACTCAAGAGCTTGTTCTGTCTTCCTGCCAGCTTTGTGTCTGTGTGCTTGGGCAGATGTGCATTTTCTGACTGTAGTCAAGGCATCAGGGAGTAGCCTCGGATCCAGCCATGTCACAGCTGGGGAGTCAGGGATTCCCCAGACCAGGAATTCATGCGACAATTTAAAGAGGAAGATAATTAGCACCTTGTGGGGGACTTAATCTATTAGAAAAGGATAAGGATAGAAGTATTCTGAGCTTAAAATATCACAGATGGAAAATAAGCCTAAATTTGAGGAGTCAGAGGATTGACCTTAATTGATTGGGTGCACTCTGCCTCCCTTTGGATTTCTGACAGATTTGTTGTTGTTATTATTTACTTAGTCATTGACAAAAGAAAAACTAAAATGACATCCCATATCACTCATGTATGACTCACACCAAATGGCATTTCTCTGTGACCTGAGTTTCTGCCTGCACATCTGCGACACAGTGAAAGCTGGCACAAAATCTAACTGTTGAACATGATTTAATCTATACCAGTTTTAGTAAGGCAGACAGGCCAGATATTTATGTCATTCTTTTAGATATTGCTGCTACAAAATATTCTATCATCTAGAAAACTGAAGCAGGTATGGTCCAATGAACAGACGTTATGCAAGTGAACAGGGTACGGACCCAATCTCATTCCCTTGGATGCTGTGTATATGAATAGTGTGCCCATGAACAGGACATTCTGACCTGATTCAATCACGCAAGTAAGTTCATTAATTCACTAAGAATCAAGAGCAGTAAAAATCCTTTATATAGTCAATTAACATGGCATTAAACATAGTAGTGGTCTCAGACTACATTCAAATTTATTATACAAAATAATGTTTGAATTGGAGTTGATGCAGCTTATGTATACTTAAAGGATTGCTCATTTGGCCTGATATCAAAGCTCCACTGAAGAGATTTTTATTTTATTACTTCACTAGCCTTTGCATTATCAGGGCACAGGGATGCAAATCTGCAGTCTCAATACTCAGGGGCCCTTGTGGCATCAGGGTCATGGTCTGAGTTCAGCCTAAGCTGTACTGTGAAAATGGGACTTTAAATAGCAAAGCAAAGCTGCCTTCTCCTAAAATACACCCATTTAATGCTCCTGAGACTTTGGACTAAGCTTCTCAAGCAGTGGTGTTCTCTGCCTTTAGCGTTCTTCTAGTGGGATGAAACAACAAA